>JASPKZ010004941.1:110000-375000 GCA_030220185.1 Diploptera punctata | reverse complement strand
TTGGCGATGCAGTGTGCCTCCATTTCATTGACTGCTGCTTCGATTCAGGTTGTCATGTGAGACGAGACACCCAAGCCCCTTCACCTGTCACGATATGGTCAAGAAACTCATCGCCTTGTTCACTGTAATGTGTGAGAAAGCTCAATGCACTGGAAGCTCATTTGGTTTTGTGCTCTTCGGTGAGCATCTTGGGTACCCATCGTGAGCACAGTTTTCGATATCGTAATCGATCTGTCACAATTTTGTAGAGAACACTCCGTAACAATTGTGGAAAATTCAAGGAAAGCGAAGAAATTGTGAACCTCCTGTCCTCATGAATCTTTTCGTTGGCAGCACGCACCAAATCGTCATTGATCAAAGATGTTCGTCGCGCACAGAGACGCGTTGAACTTCCTAACCTATCTCCTGACCATTCCATCACTAATGGCATCTTGATCACACACCTCACAAAATTAACGATAAATGTCAACTGGTTTGATATTTCTCGCATTCAAGAAACGCATAACAGACCGTATCTCACAGTGGAATGTTCGATCACTTTAAACATTTCAACTGATCACAGCTAACCACACACGGTCTGAAGCTCCGAAACTGCATGTCCATCTTGCCTGAGGACTGAAGAAGAAAACACACATGCGCAAAATTACCATTGCAGCGATGCAACGGCTATAACTGAAAACGGAACTTACTTTAAAAACACGCCTCGTACTTTGAAAACACCATCGTGCAAAAAGTAACGTATAACGCACGTTTATGAAGTGTTTTACAGAATCTCGGAAATTAAAAACCTCGCTCGATCCTAATTATATTCTCGCTTCTGTAAAAATCACTTCCCAACCTCGCATTGTAATATACTATTACGATTATACAATATTTAAAACAATAGTACATTACCATGCGAGATTGGGAAGTGGTTTTTACAGAAGCGAGGGATATGTTAAAAAAACCGAGTGATTTAATTTCCGAGATTCTGTAAAACACTTCACAAACGTGCGTTGTACATTATTTTTTGGGCGATGGTGTTTTCAAAGTAATAAATAATAGTAAAATAATAACTTCTTTGTTGGAAATATTTGCGTTCATTATAAACAATTGACTAACGTTAACAGTGTGAGCAATGTTTATTAGCTGAAACTGCAGGAGGATGTGAGACAATATTAGTGATAAAATGGCGGTAAAAACGTATTTATTGTTTTGTATTGTTTCAAATAAAGTTAAATTAATTTAAAATTCAGTGATTTGTTTCGTATAATGTATATAACACTACCTTTTGGATATTTTTGTATATACATAATATGTAGTATACATAGAAAGCATTGGTATTACTTTTGTAATGTGTAATATTAAGTATAGTTACTCTATTATAGTATAGTTATTTAGATTGGCAACCCCGAAATGTTGGAAGTTGAACTTTCATTCATGGTCGCCATTGTACTAGGCCTATCGCGCAAAAACTTATAAGAAATATAGATAATGCATTTAATTTTTTGCGTGATATACTGTGTTATAAATAACAGATCATTAAAATAACTTTGTCCACAGTATAATAATAGAGGCTCTACATTGTATAAATGGAATGCAATAACTGTCGAGCTGTCAGTAGCAGTTATCGGAATCGCACATTAACTACATACTGCAACCCTACCTCGGATACATTTATCAACGCATTGCAACTGTCATAAATTCGATCACTGAGACTTGGGCGTTTGTGAGTAAATTCTTTTTAATCAGCATTACACCCACGTACACACCTGGGTAGTATTTTGCCTAACCAAGACTAGTGACGCTTATCCTTTGGAGCTTCTCAAGCTTAGCCCCGAAAGAAAAAGAAAATTGCCTCATTGTTAATTACATTGATGGAAGATCATCCAGACAGTATACAGGGTGACATTTGGTCATCATGTTGAATTTTCCAGCAATTACAGCTGTTTTCTCAATTCAGAGCCGTTATTTATTGTAGCTACTTAATTCCCTCATAATGCTGGGTGGGTTCCGATCCCATAGCGGTTGTGACTTCATGGCAAATTATCTTACCTCACAGGAACTCGAACCAGCGCAATTCCTGTAGCTCTGTATTAAGGCATCATATCTTATGGCACGTGCATATGAAAATAATGGAGTATTATGATTCCCAATCAGTTCTTGAATGGAAACCATTGGGTAGAAGAACAAAGGGTCGATTCAGTCACTCGTAGATACAGGAGATATAACATGTATCAGGAAGTGGCTGGGACACATAAAATGATTGGAGAAATAGAAAACAGTAGAGGGAAAAAAGTGTTCTATTTTGTTATCCTGGAAATAAATAAGAATTATTAGGCTATTATTATTATTATTATTATTATTATTATTATTATTATTATTATTATTATTATATTCCATATGGTGGGATAAGCATATTTGGAAAGACACAAAAACATATATTAGTAAAACATTGGTGGAATCTGTTGCAATGTATGAAAGTGAGGTATGGACAATCAATATGTGTTACAGTAAATATGAAATTATTGTATTGTCATGGGTCCTTTACAAGTATACAAAATTTCAAGTCGATCCAATTATTTCAAGTGGGTGAAAAACGCGTTGAAAGATTCAGTTACATAGATAGATAGATAGATAGATAGATAGATAGATAGATAGATAGATAGATAGATAGATAGATAGATAGATAGATAGATAGATAGATACAGGTCAAGATAATATAAAGCGTGTAAAAATAGGCTGTACTATTAGCTCTAGAAATGGATTATTTACGCAGAAGTGCCAGAAAGTCAAAATTAGAACATGTCACAAATAAAGAAATTAGAAACATAATGGAAGCAGCAGAAAGCATAATTGAAACAATTGAGGAGAAGGAATTAAAGTAGTTAGGACATGTTTTAAGAATGGAAGATGAGCGATGGCCAAAGCAACTATATCAATGGCATCCGAACAGAAAGAAAAAAAGAGGGAGACCAAAGTTAACATGGAATGAAAACATGAAGACATTAATGCAAGCAAGAGGGCTAAAAGCATTGAAGATGCCCAAGATCGTAGGCTTTGGAGGTTTGGCACGGGAAAACGACAGCAGCTGTAAAAACCCGAAGATAGATAGATTATTATTATTATTATTATTATTATTATTATTATTATTATTATTATTATTATTATTATTATTATTATTATTTGGAGAGCAGCAAGATGTTCAAAATTGTAAAAAATAAATAAATAAAATCATTCGACAAAAAATTAATGTTAAATATTTAATAGTACATTATGTAAGCTATAAGCAATTAAATTAGTACGGGCATGCACGAGATTGAAAGAAGGAAGGTTACCTAGAAAAGCATTGAAATGGTGTACATCTGGAAGAAGAAAGAAAGGAAGACCTCGAAATCATGGATGTAAGAAATAAGAACTGGTATGAGAACAAGAGAACTGGAAGATATGGATTTGGATGGATAGGGACGAGTGGAGAAGGAAAATGAAACTTTAGAAACAGAGGTGTAAACATTGAAAATCTGTTACTAAATAAATAAATAAATAAATAAATACTACTACTACTACTATATACTACTAGTACTACTACTACTAGTACTACTACTACTACTACTACTACTACTACTACTACTACTAATAATAATAATAATAATAATCATATTATTATTATTATTATTATTACTCATGGTATTTCGGCCAGTATGGGACCGGTGCCCACCCAGCATCGTTAGGCAATTGGGTAGCTACAATAAGTAGCGGCTCCAGGTTGAGGAACCAGCTATAACGGCTGGGGGACTCGACATGCTAACCACATGTCACCCCTACACTGGCTGTTGATCATCTACCTCTGTGATTGACACATGTGGATGTGAAGGGCCAGCAGCCGGCTGGTAAAGGGCAACCGCTGAAAAGTGGAAAGACCCTCAATCGGATCGGATTATTATATTATTATTATTATTATTATTATTATTATTATTATTATTATTATTATTATTATTATTATTATTATTATTAGTGAACCTTGGAGTGCGAACTTGAGTTTGCTGTAACAGGAACTTGTCATCTCCGTGACCTTACTGGCTCTCTTCCAGCGCATGTGCACTTCCTTATACCTTCCCGTCCATTATAGCAAAACCAAGAGAATATATTATACTCAGTAATGATGTCCTTCCTATTTGGTGTACTTAAATTTGTAAGCATCGATGTATATTAATATAAAGACCTACTTTAAAAGTTGTAATACTGGTACCAAAAACTAAACTCCATGGCACAACAGGTCAGACTTCCCTCGATCTACCAGTCAACTTCTGGGATCACTTCCACCTGTGTGAAATTTACAGATGGAACGATCATCCAGCCAGTATAGGGGTGAAATTTGATCATATAGAGTTCCTCAGTCGTTATATCTGGGTTTCTTAATCTCTAGTCGCTATTTATAATATTAGTCATTCAAAATGTCTCTGCAGGCGGACGCATCGCGAAGCTCTGTTTGTTGCTATACGTGACGTCATAAGGCAGTGTACAGTGGGCAAGAATCACAGTTGCCTTTTTAATAGCACTTGCAACCACATCGTTCGCTCTTGAACAGTGATTTCGTGTCGATACAACAATTTGTATTATATACGTACGTTTGTATTGTATAAGTATGGAGACGCCTAAAAGTCTCCAAGAAAAGTGATTAATTCACAAGGCACAAAGATAATTTACACATTGCAATGTACACCGCTAACAAACATTATACTAGACCCATACTATCAGCGTCCCACGTCCCATTCCTCTCTGCACTTCATAGATAGCAGTGTCACATATTCTATTCCTGCACATATTCTATTCACGACTGCAGCGTCCTCCGTCAACATCTGCGCTTACTCCTTAAACGGGTAATAGCTATGGAAACTTATGTCGATACTGAGTGGTGTAACAGCCCAATAATGGCCGAAATCTCTGACAAAATACCTTCCTCATAGGGACTCAAATCAGCGCATATCTTGTAGCACTACTAGGTTACCGTGCGAGACATATTGTGTCAGTTAACTAACTCTCTGGTAGTATCAAACCCGGTGGTGGCCGCGCGAAAATGAGCTCTCTGTGCATCCCTATTCAAGCTAAAGTATTCCATTCATCCCCTGTATAATTTGCTGCTCTTAAATCATGGTTAATATTATTTTTCTACCTTATCCTTAACTTAGTCCTAACTATTGGCGCTTTCTCTCGGTTTTCCTACAAGAAAATTCAATGCTCTCTTTCATTATGCCACCCATTCGTTCCACATGTCCTGAAAATCGCAGTCTACGATACTTAACAGTTCTTATTACGTCTTATTTCCCATAAAGATCATGTATCTCACTATGAAGTAATCTCGTCCTTGGTTTGTCATTTGTCTCTCTTATATCCAATTTTTTTCTAAGAAGATCCTCAAATACTCATAATATTTATCCTCCCTTAAAGGAAGAGTCAGTGTAATATGTTATAACTGGAAGAATAACGGTTTTATATATTTTTAATTTAAGTTTTTTTTAGATAAATTGGATCTCAAGAGTTTATATAATGAATAATTGCACGCTTTTCCAGGGTTAAGCTTATGTTTAATCTTTTCTGCTCCATGTTCCTATTTGTAATTATTGTGCCTATATACTTATATTCAAAATTGTCCTTATTTGTCATTAACTGTCTATTTGCATTATATAACGCATTCCTACATATGACCATATATTTAGCTTTGTTGATATTTACTACTAGCCCCAGATTCTTATTGTTTTTTAATAGAACGTGTGTTGATTTTTATAGTATTTCCACGATGTCACCTAATAATACTGCATCATCGGCATGTACCATCACCTTATTAGTACCAATGAGTTTCACGTTTCCTTATCCTCTAAGGATTTTATTGCATACTGTAGTAGAACATTATGTGAATGTGCGGCCAGCAGTCGGCTGGTAGGCCAGGGCCTTCTAGGCCTGTCACGCTTGGAGTATTGGAGTAGTAGAAAGTACCGCCTTGCCTTATTCAAAAGTATCTGGAAACAGTTACTGTCCAATAGAGTAAAAAAAAAAACGGAGTGTTTTTGCTTATTGTGAAATGGATAGTATCCAAAGCATAATTGTGCTCTCCTGGAAAATTAAGAAAATAAGTTAAATTTAAGCAAGTGATTAATATATTTTTAAAGCGAACGGATTGCAGGACAACGCATAGGCTTTTGAGATCTAGTAGTTTCATCTTCATCAGCGGGAGTACCAATCCAGCTCCTCTAAAGATGGAAAAGTAGATCTGAAAGGCGCACACAATTCTAATGTTGAGAAGGACTGTTATCTCAGGTAGTAATTTTATTATTTTCACTATTACAAAACAACATCGACTGTGGTTCAGTCTGAATTTTAAAAGTGTTGAATGAATTACATAATTAACTACGACACAGATCAAGTTCATTGTCTGGCTGTGTCCAATGGATTTGTGTTCGGACTCTTATATACACAAAACTAACCTTCTGTTCAAGGAAATATATTTCCATCTACCTGCGTACAAACTAACATTATTATGAAAGCTCTACTGTAATGTCACTTTTTATGATATCAAAAATAGCGGAGGTTTAGGCTCTAAAATAATGACACTTTAAGGTGCCTAAAATAGGTTTTTATACAGCTCTATTTAGGTTCTGTAAAATGTAAAATAGGCATTAATAATAATTTGTTAAAGAATGCCCTAATATTTATTACACGGTATCACATTTATTTAATGAGCATCAACAAAAACTACATATATTTCATATTGAAAGTTTTCATGCACAAATTGAACATTTGCTTTCCTTTTCAGTGTTTTATCATTGTCATTATTCACATAGCTTGATTCACAATGAATACGGATTTATTATAGGTTTTCCATGGAGACGTTGTAGCTTTTATAACTCAGAATTAATTTATAAACCAAAAAACTCCCGTTCTTCATTTGCTGAAATAAATGGGACAATTTGTTACACTTAGAATTAGTTATTAATTTCCATATGTATTTGGTTATTAAATTGATATGGGCATGTACGACGAACGCAAGAAGAAAGGTTATCCAGAAAAACATTGGAATGGTGTCCACCTGGAAGAAGAAAGAAAGGAAGACCTCGTAACTCGTGGATGCAAGTAATAAGAACTGGAGTGAGAACAAGAGGACTTGAGGAAATGGAGTGGATGAATAGAGACGAGTGGAGAAGGAAAATAAAACTTCAGGCACAGAAATGTGTGTAAACTTTAAAAATCTGTATATAAATAAATGTGGATTATTTTATGCAAAACAGTATGACGCAAAACATATATATACGAGGGCGGATCGGAAAGTAACGCACAATAATTTTTTTCTGTCTTGGTATTGCAGCTAGAATGTTGAAATTTCACAGAGATATAGTTTGAAGTTTTCACTACAGATGGTATTTTTTTCTCGGGTGCACCTCTTGCGAGAGAAGCTTGAACTATGCAACAAATATGGCGCGCATGCTACAGTCGTCCACCTGTGAGGAACAGAGAAGTGTTGTTCGATTTTTGTGGGCCAAAGGGCATAAACCCAGTGAAATTCACAGGGATATGCGTGGCGTGTATGGGGATGATTGTATGAGCCGTAGCAATGTCTCCAGGTGGTGCACATTCTTCCAAGAGGGACGCGTGAACCTTAGTGATTCGCCACGCTCCGGCCGGCCGACAACAGCAGCAATCCCGCAGAATGTCAGAGGTGGACTTTGCTGAACACGGGACCACTGTGAATGCTGCGGCCTACATTAAAACTTTGGTGAAGTTGCGTCGTGCCATTCGTGACAAACGTCACAACATTAACGTTAAACTTCTTCATGACAATGCTCGCCCCCATGTTGCTGCTGTCGTTCGTCAGAAAATCGCCGAATTTGGTTGGGAGGTGCTCCAGCATCCACCATACAGTCCGGATCTTGCACCATCGGACTTTCATCTGTTTGGTCCCATGAAGAAATTCCTGGCCGGCAAACGCTTTGAGACAGATGTGGAAGTGAAATCAGCAGTGCGCAGATGGCTACACTCCAACCAAACGGACTTCTACGAACAGGGCATATTGAAACTGGTAACACGATGGGAAAAATGTGTTGAGAAAGTTGGTGACTATGTCGAAAAGTAGGTAAAAGATGTAAGTTCATTTGTGATTTTTTTCCTTTTTTTTACTATTAAACTTTTTTAAAACAATTATTGTGCGTTACTTTCCGATCCGCCCTCGTATATATATATATATATATATATATATATATAGCCTATATATGATAAGCTCAATTTCATGTTCCAATTAGCTACTATTGTAATGTTTCAGGCAGTTGAAATACTAATTAATTTATTGAGCAGCAACACTACAACCCGATTCTAGCCTCGGTTTCTCTCAGAACCTCTTCCAGGCGTTTCTGTCTCTAGCAACCAGCCATCATCCCTCAATTCTCAGCTTTCTCAAATGCTCCTTCCATCCATCCAAAGCAGTCTCGGTCGTCCCACATTCCTTTTCTCCTTCAAATTTGCATTTCATGATTGTCTTGGGTATCTCATGTTCAGCCATTCTTAGTACGTACTCTGCTCATCCCAATCTTGAAACTTTAATTGATGTAATAACATCAGAAGACTTATATAACTGATACAGCTCAGTGTTATATGTTATTCTCCCTTGTCGCAAATTGGGGCCATACATTTTTCTTAATATTTTTTTAATGAACTTAGTCATGACATTTCGGTCTGATATTTCACTGTCATTTATGAATATTGGATTTACCAGAGTTTTATATAGATTACATTTTGTTTCTCTAATAAACATGCTTATTTTCACTCATTTTTCCGATCATAAGAATATTCACCAAAACGTTTTTAAAACCATTGTCAGCTTACGAGAGAGGTTTTCAAGACACTGTGAATTAGAAAAGCTGTTAAAATATTGGATTTGAAGATATTTAAGAATATATTTTTAAAAAATGTAATTAAATAAAATGCAATAATTATATATATATATATATATTTTTTAGGGTGTCTCTAAAGTGACTACCCACCATTTCAATGAAGGACGGCAATGATTGAAAAATCAATATTATTGTGAAGTTTTACATATTATTCTACTGAATTTCTACATGACTGCCATCTATCTAGGTTAAAACATGTGCTCCATCTTTCAGCTATGAAACGAAATGTCGACCTTAACATTTAAACCGTAAAAAAGCCTGCTACTTCTTTAATACGATTCCGTAAATCAAGCGGTCGTGATAAGGACGTTTTCGTAGAGTGAAACGCAGAATTCTCCACACTGTGTTGCGAGGGACATTCAATTCCCTGCTGAGGCATCGAGTTGATGCGTTCGGACTATCACTGGCAATTTAAACCTGCTGCACTGTTTCTGCTGATACGTGTGGTAGTCCATGACGTGTCTCATCATGCACGCTGCCGGTACGCTTAAATTTGTTTACAATCAGACGAATGTGCGCCTTTGTTGGGGCTGGGTTTATAGAATTCATGTGTAAATTCAGCTCTGGCACAAACAATGACAACCTGTTCTTCGTGCTCAACATGTTGCAGTAAGGTAACAGTGTATACAAAGAAACTGAGAAAAAAATAGTGTTTTCATCGAAATAAATCGTAACGTTAGATACACCATATATATATATTACAGAGCATTTTCATTAGGTTGTAAAATTTTCATAATGGAATATTTAGAAGTAAATATGTAGTAAATTAAAACACTGCGTAAAGGCAGTGAAGCGACTTGCTCGTATGCTATGCCGTCGCATCGTAACTGAGATGTATGTCTACGTTGACCGCCGCGCCACGCCGGTGCGTGGGTGTTCTGTTGTCAGCGCGTGACTTTCACTGCTCGTGACTTTCAACTTTTTAACAAACAAAGTTCCAATTTTGTTAATTTAATTTTTTGAGCTTTTATTGATTCCGTCATAAATGTTGTCGTGTTCAAACATTGTTGTAATAGATTAAAAACTTTCATAGCTCTGAATAAAATATGGAACACAATAGAAAAGTTATTGAGTTTAAAAATATTAACATTCCTTTGTTGCAAGTTTTAATACGTACTCGAAATCAAAATGCATAAAAAATACTTCCACACACACACACACACACACACACACACACACACACACATATATATATATATATATATATATAATATATATATATATATAGTACAGCACTAGCAGCAGACGCGAGGATTTCATTATACACTGCTGACGCACTCGCGGCGGGGAACGAACAGCATAGGATCATGGTGATACAACCACACACATTTTCGTAACTATTTTATAAATTGTCATCCTTACCAACTTCATTGAAGTAGGTGCTGGAACTGTTCACCTTCTTTGTCTACACATTTTTTGACACCTCTTTATAAAATTTGTTGATACAGTTTATGGACTGTTAACGTGATGGAATTTTTACTCCCGGAAATCGCGCTTCAGAAAGTATTCGTACTTGGCTGGCAGACTGAGTTAACAAATATTGATCATAAATAAATACACGTTGTTCAGTAGAAAAATTATTAGCCATTATACAGTTTACACTCATACACACGTCATTCAGTTTACACTTATACACGCCTGTTTTATAAGACACAAATTTTACAATTGAAATAACTTATACACACGCCAATTCAGTACACAAGGAAAAGCGAGCGAGCACCTTATCCACTCGAAACACACAATCTGACTGCGACCGTGAATGCGTGGGATGTGCTTGTATACTGCTGAGTCTGCGCAAATTTCCAGTCACCGCACAACAGCACAAACCCCGCGTATACTGTCCAATGCTATATTGACCGCACTGTATATATATATATAATATATATTATATATATATATATATATATAAGCTAATACCCGGCGTGCATTGCCACACCTAACTAAATGAAAATTAATGTGTTTTTATGTTTAGTTAAATAATTGAAAAGAAAAATAATTATAAATTTATATTTATAGATACCTCGTGCTGATTACCCGGCGTTGCCCGGGAATCTACTTATCCCGATCTTCTTGACACAAATGAACTGAAATACGAAAATTAATATGTTTTATATTTAATTAAATAAGTAGAAGGAAAAATGTATATCGTAAGTATTTTAGATACCCCGTGCTGTTTACCCGGCGTTGTCCGTGAATCTATTCAACCCGATCTTCTTGGCATAAATGAGCTAAAAGACAAAAATTAATGTACTTCTTATGATTAGTTAAATAAGTAAAATGAAACATAATTATAAATGTATATCGTAATTATTTTAAGATTCTCCGTGCCTGTACATCCGGTGTTGCCAGAGAATCTACTTATCTCGATCTTCTTGGCATAAATGAGCTAAAAGACTAAATTCGTTATTGTGAGTTATCCGTAGAAGAATACCCGCCATATGCTGCTATGCTTGCACAGTAATCTACATAGGCCCTATTTGTCTCGATCTTTTTGGTATTAATTAAAGACAAAAATTGTTATTGTGAGTTATCCGTAAGAGATAAACATATGCTTTCGCGGACTTGTTTGCAGAGCGTTTTGAGATATTAAATTCTATGCATATTAATGTTGTATACTTGTTATGGTTTAGGCAGCGTAAACCGTTTAAGTGTCCAAAGAGCTACTTTTTTCACGTTTTCCACTACAAAGGGCGATTTTTAAGGGTGTAGGAGTTGAGTATTACAACTCTCTTATAGCCTATGTTCATCACGGGAATCTCCTGAACATTTTGCAAAAAGCCCCATTACAATCGGATCAACGGTATAGCCGCGCATAAGGTCGAACAAACAAACAAGCAAACACTCATTTTTATATATATATATATATATATATATATATATATTATATTGATCAATTCATTAGCACAGTTTTTTATATTGATATTATAATTCAAGTGATATTTAATAATATTGTGACGCACCCTAATAATGACGTTTGAATTTTGCGGGCGAAGACGAGGATAGTGGTCATGCGCTGGAAGAAATAGATTTGCGAGTCAAAAGACCCTCAGAGTCCATCGAAATATCTAGGCTCTCTCTTTCCAGAGATCTCTTCAAACATCTACTTCCCCTTCGGGGAAAGATCGATGGTTTGAGGGTTCCTTTGACAGTGGACTACATGTTAATCCCCAAAATATATCTTCCATCATTACAGTTAAACAATTAAATATATGAAGTTCGTATAAGGCCATTTAATTATTTATTATTATGACATGAATGTACTAGAATTTTGGAAACATTCTGTAAATTCATTTTATATAATCTCAAATATTGTATGGCTTGACTCTATTGCTCTTTCCAATTTAAAACGTTAACAGAAGCGAATAATGTCCAGTGTTTTTCATGATTGGAGGGAAGTAGATTATACAGGGGATGATTGGTAAACATTAGCTCAGGATAGGGATGTATGAAGAGCTTATGTCCGAGCGGTCATGAACCTGCGGGTTCGATAGAGCCAGTGAGTTAATTAGTTATTTTTCTGCCGCTCCATTTCAAAACATATGTTTCACTTTTTTTTCAGCCTTTCTAGGTACTTCAGAAAGTTCCGATTACTATGTCAAGTTGTTCATAAAGAGGTTTCCCATTTCTTACCAAATCAATTATCAAGTTTTCAATGATTGTAAACTGGGATTTAATATTTACTAAATAATTCTGTATACTAGAGGCATTAAAAACTTCCTTGACTTCGAATACGTAAAATGCATCATCATGCAAGTCTCCAACAATTTCTTTAATTATTTAAAAATTTTCGCAAAAGTAATCCCATGTTGCTCAATGATTGAGGACAGGATCTGGAGGAAGAGCAATGTTTAGAAGTCTCTCCCGAAAAGTCTGCACTCTTAATGTACCTTTTACGAACACTTTCTCCATAGAAGAAATAAGCTTATTCACTTTTGGAAATTCCATTCGGATTTGCACTGCCTACTCGATCTAGTCCACATGCCAAGTAAAAACAAAAAAGAGCAATAAAATTTAAAAAATAGCTATTACCTTATTTTTAGGCACTATGAAACACTTTTATTTTTTCCTGTGGTAGGGAAATCCAGTTGCGTGAAGAGTAAAGATAATATGGTACGTGGAGTAACGAGATGTCCCATGTTGCGGTATATTAAGCAAGATATTATGGTGTGGTCGTGTGTTTAAATTATGTTTGGAGGATAGGCATGGTAAACAGAAGCTAAATAATATAGAGTCAAAGTAGGCCTATGTAGAATCTTGTATAAGAGAACTAGAAAGTATAATTTTCTCCTCTTTTGGAGGCGGAACCATGACAATTCCTGAAAATAGAGAAATATGATCATATTTTCTAAAACTAAACTTAGATATGAATGTAGTACATATATTATGAACATGCTGCAGTTTGCAGGACAGTCCATCACTTAATGTCAGTTAATAGAACGTCGCAGTAATCAAAATGCGGCGATACTAAGAAATTAAATAAAGTGTGGATAGAACGTAACGGCATCAGAATTGTGTGGGGATAGGATGATCGAGACTGCGGTGTATCGATGGAAGTGAATAGGGATGCTCCATCATTCTTCTTTTACGTCATGGAGTTAGGCCATAGACCTGTTTCCACATCAAAAGACCGTATCCCTTCATATAGTTCCCTTTGGGTTGGTAGTGAAGCAAAATTTGTAGGAATCTATTGGCTGTCATTCTTTCTATATGTTAGAGCCAGTTAGATTTTGAATTTTATCCATAATATTGTAGATGTTTAATTCTGTACTTTTTCTTCATTATATGTTTTATGTCCACCGCTGTGGTCTCGAGGTAGCGTGCTGCCTTGTCACGCAGCGGGCCCGGGTTCGATCCCCGGTCGGGACAGTTTTTTCTGGGTGAGGTTTTAATCGGGGTTTTTCCTCACCTGTAAGACAAATGTCAGGAAAACTTTAAGGCCCAAACGGTCCCCGAAATCATATGGCCATCATCATCATCCTTCACCGGTGTGGAAAGCAACGGGAATCTACCACACCTACAATTCCCTAGTAAAGCTGTAAGCATAGCATGAAAATGCTATGATTGCAGTGAAGGACCTGCCTTCGGGCAGAATTATTGTGGATGGATGGATATGTTTTATCTAACCGTGTATAGCCTGCTACTGAACGTAAGAATTTCATTTAAGCTATTTCTATTTTCCTTTTATCTGATCTATTAAGAGTCCAATTTTCACAGGCGGTATTAGTACTGCCATAGTTTTTCAGAATTTTGCATAGATGCTTCATCATTTGGAATGAAACACTGGAGAAGGGTTGCACAGGATCGGAAAAGGTCGAAGAAGATTCTCTGGGAGGTCCAGACTAAGAGATGAATTGTTGCGCCAAAAATGACGATGGTGAAGATGGTGATGATTTGAAGGAAATGAATTATACAGTGAATGATTGGAAAATATTGGCTCAAGATTAAGATGTATAGAGAGCTTATGGCCTCGCGGTGATGAATCTCCGAGGTCAATAATACCAATTACAAAAGAACTAGGTTTGAAATGAACTTGAAACTTATCTTAGATGTATGCATAAAACAAAAGAGATTTAAGAGAATGTAGATGGAAGGTGTGTTGATATAGGTAGAGGTAATAAATGTCAGTGATACCAACCATCCTTAATAAAGGCGTTCACTTTAACAACAACAATAGAAAGTGCAAACACAAACAATGGAACATTGTAACTCATTCTAGTGTTGGCAAGTAAGAATTATTAGTCACTAAGTGCTAACTACAAAATTATCTTTTATAACTCAACATCTGCATCTGTAGGAGAGAGCTATACTCACCTTGATGAATGATCAGTACTAGAAGACCTTTATTCATTTCTGGAGGATGGTAAAGAATTATCAGAATTCTAGATTTTTAGGTTATCAGTAGGCGCTGATTTTCATGAGCTAGCATATAAAATACCAACATAGAATAACGAGATATATAGTTCGCGCATTCTCAATTTGAGGATCCGTGACGTCGTTGTTGTACTTTGGGAAAACAGGGGTGAATTGGAAATAAACTTAAACTTAAAAATATCGACTAGTGGTTATGTTCCTTGCCTCTAATTCCGAGGACCACGGGTTCAAACCTGGCAGCGGTCAATGGATTTTAGGATGGAAAATCCAAGAGACAAGCCCTCCAGGAGGGACTTTAAGCCGTGGGTCCCGAGTATGAAGATTTTCAAGCTCTTAAAAGAACCACAGGTCTGACTAAAAAGGCATCTGTGCAAAATTTAACTTTCATCCATCCAAGTAATACCTTAGTTGCTTACTAGATGTCTCGTTGAGGCAATGTGCTAACCACATGCCATTCATTGGCATCTGTAGACAAATAAACGTAACTAAATTAACCTATTAAGAAACTCTCGCTAGGGAGTACCTGTATCACCAAATTGAGGTGTATATTATATACATACACTTAAAAGTCATTCTAAGATAAGCTAAACTTATAACTGACTGCAAAATTATCGCGAGTAGCACACGACAGGAACTATCCCAACACTGATACAAACAACAGAGATAGCGTTTTCTTTCAGGTCTATACTAGGATTTTGAATGTAGAGTGAATGTATAATGAAGAGTGTAGACTATAAGACGACAAATAAGTAATGGGCCCCAACCGTCAGTTAACAATACGTGAAGTGTAAGACTTCTGACTGTCTTGTCCTGATTCTATGTATACAAACGCTTTAATAATGTAGGCTCTATATCAAGCTTTCCATTCAGTTTTGTCTCTGACTACACCTTCCAATTTCTCACACCCTGACTCCTCAAATCACCGTCTACATCATCAACCTAAATTTCATAGGTTGTCCTCTTTTCTTTCACTCTTAATTTCGGAGTTCAAATTCATTTAGTCATTTTATCATTACTCATTCTTTCAACGTGTCTCAATCTTCTTATTCCTAAGGCTTAAATAAGTCATTTAACTTTCTCATTAATCCACATGAGTAGTCAGTCGAGTTGAGGAACTTTGAATTTACTTGAGAGACGAACCAATTCAAATATTATGTATAATATCCATTGTTAGCTAGAAATTATCAAGCAAGAGGAAGACGTGATGTTGAAATACCTATATAACGTTGGACTGATGCATTATGAATTCGGAACGGGCAATTGCGTAATCCTTGGAGTGACGATGATGATGATGATGATGATGATGATGATGATGATGTATAATATGGTCCACCGCTGTGGTCTCGGGTATCGTCGCTCCTTCATGTGCAGCGGGCCCGGGTTCGATCCCCAGTCTTGACAATTTTTCTGGGTGATTGTTTTTTCGGGATTTTTCCTCACCCGTAATTTAAATGTAAGGAAAATGTAAGCCCCAAACGGTCCCCGAACATCATGTGGTCATCATATTATCTTTATCATATTCGCTACGTTTAGTATGAATATGTGTGTGAATGGTGTATTTCGGCTTAATGTTGTGTTGTCTCGGAGGTGATCCTGACATGAGCTGGTAACTCATTCGCGGAGGCTCTCCATGTCCTTGTGTGGTAAAAAAAAAATATGTGTGTTACCCATAGTTAAAATCCCCTGTTTCGACAGTTCGGGCTGGCATGTAGCACCCAAACTACCTGTAAAGGTTAGAGGTTAAACTGTATAATATGTGTTTTAACTCTATCAGTTTAATGTTGTCAGAAAACGGTTTAATTTAACCGTAGTTTTTAGACCTACAGGAGATGTTTTAAATCATTTATAATACGAATTCCTTATTTTGAAACATATCAAGCTCTCACACTTATAAAAAAATATTCTTATATTACTCTCTCCTCTGCGACAGGCCTAGAATGCCCTTTACCTGCCAGCTAACTGTTACATGTTGTTAATGATAGAGATAGTCGATCATCTAATCAGTATATTGACATGTAGTCAGCATGACGGGGCCTCCAGTTTTCAATCTGAAGATTCTACTTACAGTAATCACCCAAATTCCTCATGATGCTGAGTGGGCATTCACTCTATATTGGCCGAAATTCCTTGAGAAATTATTTTTTTCCATGGGGACTCGAATCAGAGCAGTCCTCTAGTTTTGCACCTGCCTCAAACTGCTCGGCTACGGCGCGGTATATTATATATATATATATATATATATATATATATATATATACTCTTTAAAATTTACTTGCCTGTTATGGTGGCCACAAATGGCAGCTGGAACATATCCCGCTACCTCTCGTGTAAATTGAGAATGCTCTATATATATATATATATATATATATATATATGTAATAAAGGTTTGTATTAGGATACCTGAGTGGCTTAGATGGATAGAGCGCTAAACGTACAGAGTTTAAATACTCAGGCATTTATTTTCTTTTCATGTCATATTTGTCTTAATTGCCAAATGTAAAAAATATAGTTATAACATATAAATATACAAGCGTTACTGCTATGAAGTAAATATTCTCCTTAAAATTTGCGTACCTGTTGTTGTGGCCGCAAGATGACAGTTGGAACGATATCCCGCTGCCTGTCGTGTAAATTGAGAATAATATATATATATATATATATATATATATATATATATATATATATATAAAGGTTTGTGCTAGGATACCTGAGTGGCTCAGATGGTTAGAGCGCTAAACGTACAGAGTTTACAAACTCGGGTTCAAATCCCGACTCATTCATTTTTTCTTTTCATGCCATATATATATATATATAAATAAAGGTAAAGTGATCCCACTACAGGCCTCAGGAGGCCCTTGGGGTAGTAGGAGGTTAAGGCTCCCACTTTTTCTAGACAATCGGCACTTTTATGTCAGCCGGGTTGTCAGCCCTGCGTGACGGCCGCCTTTACCCCAGAACAAGCGTCTGGTACTCATTTCAGTTAGAGGCTGAGTCGACCCCAGGGCCATAGTGCCGCCAGAGGGTTCGGGTCAGTTTAAAAATCCTGACCCCAACGGGACTTGAACCCTCGACCCTCCGGCTTGTAGCTCAGTGCCTTAACCACAACGCTACGGCGTGCCCCCATATATATATATATATATATATATAGTCGTTGCAATAAAATATGTAGATGTAATGTGATCATGTATGTTAAAGCGTTTATAAAAATAAGAATATAAAAGAATCTTAAAAAGTTGTACTAAATTGTAAATTCAGAATGAAGAAATTCGCCCGAAATATAATTGAGTTGTTTTCAAAAGGATTATATTGACTGGGAAAAGCCTCAAACTATTGATCTTACATTTGGCCCTTCTTTGCCAAATTTGGTGAGCAAATTAAACACGTTTTCTATGATCAATGACAAGTAACCTTGAACCGCGGGGATTGAGAAACACTGCAACAAAATTTATTATTGTAATTGACTTTTTTATCAGCTGGACAACTAGAATTTCTTCTCTTCATTTCAAGACGAAATTTAACGTAGAGTTCATCGTCATTATGAACTTATTTGGGTTTAAATCGTTTGAGCCTGTTCCTATGAGATCTGAGTATGTGGTTGGTCAGATTATCTTAATTTTGGTCTTCCTTTATTTTGACGTCCTTTAGGTTGATACTGCAATGATAATTTAAGAAAGCGAGATGGGTCCATTCGTGGGACATGTTGTAACCAATTGCTTTGATAATTCTGAATTTCTTCAACTATATTTTGAACTTTTATTATATCGCATATATTTGTGTTCTTTGCTTGTCCATTTTTGTCAAATCTAAGAATTGACGAAAAATCTCATCTGTGCCGCTTGAAATTTTTATTTGATTTTAGGATTTAGTATTTTATTCTCTCTGCTATATTTCAGTCGTGAGTTTGGAGTTACATTGTGTAATCTCAAATTGGTTGCGGTTGACATTTATAACCAAAATTTATTTTTATGACTGCATTCATTGCATTGTATTTCTGTAACTTTATCTCTGTGTCTTTTCTTATATCAGATATTAGGTGACCGAGGTAATTAAATTCAGAAACTTGTTGATTTTTCCATCTAATTCTATTTTAAGTCTTAGTAAATGTTTTCCACACATAAGATAGTTTTTTTTATTTTTGGGGAGAAATTTTCAAATCGAACTGTTCGCCTATATTATTTAAATGAGCTCCCATTTGTATAATTCATTCTCTGAGGTTCTAAACAATTAACATAGAGTTGCCAGAAAATAATCAACTATTGAACTGGAAACCAGAAAAAAATGAGGTGATGCAAAAAGCTGTGAAATTTAAGTAATCGTACGCACTTTTATACAAACCTTGAAGAACATACGTATTAAATACCAAGGACAAGTGACATCGATTAAAATTTTAATTAGTTATTCTTAACAAAATTTATTGCAGTGTCTCTTATCAACTGAAATTCAGCGAAGAATGTCAATTTCAAAGGATACACAGGTCCGTGTCGAAGGAATATATTTTAAATAAGCGAATTCTTTAGAAAGTCGAGTTTATGATCCGATTTTGCTGGTTAACGAAACATGTTTTATTCTTGTTAATTAAATCGAATATATCCAGTTACGTTGCGAGAAAACAAATATGGCGGCTGCTAGAGTGATATTTAGATGAAGACTTTAAAGTAAACCCAACTCTTAGTCGAATTTATCGGGTTTTGGATACCACATTTCCAGTTTTAATTTAATGACATGTACCGAGTTTTAGTTGCGAAAACCCGAAAATTGCCGTTAGAGCGATTTCTAAATTTTCGCTTCAGGTGAACCCACACTGCTAATGATCTGGTTGGCCTTATGTTTCTAATTGATTGTTAGATGCCGAGTTTCGTAAAAAAAAGCGGCCGCTAGAGCGTTAAGAACTACATAAAATGTGACCCAACTGGAGGCCTTGGGACGCCCTGCGTACAGCGACTGGCCGACTTCACCTCCAGAACAAGCGTCTAGTACTTATTTCCGTTTGAGCCTGAATCGACTCCAGAGTTACGATCCCACCGGGAGTTTTCAGCCACTTAAAAATCCTGTCTCCATGCCCCCTCTTCATTCCCCATTCGTACCACATGTCCTTCAAATCGCAGTCTAAGAGACTTAACTGTTCTTATTATATCTGGTTTCCTATAAAGATCATGTAGTTCACTGTTATATAGTCTTCTCCACTTGCCTGTCTGTTAATCTCTATTTGGTCCATTGCTTTTTCCTAAAAACTCATAGTATTTTCTCCTCCCTTAAAGTAAGAGTGCATGTTTCGCATCCATACAATATAACTAGGAGAATAACAATTGTGTATATTTTGGTTTAACCTTCTTTTTTTAGAGAAATTGGAACGACAAGAGTCCCTGACTCACATCAACACATGGTCCAGCTATGTATATAAGTGAACGATCATCCAGCCAGTAAAGTGCTATATACTCGAGTATACCTTGAAAATCAAGACACAGAGAGTTGTAAAATTTAGTATTTTTGAGACTGTCACATTTCTTTTTTTCTTGTAGAGATATTTGCAATATATGGAGTTCATTAAACTTCAGTTCACATAAAGAGGGACATTTCGCATCCAACACGTTCGCTTGCAGTTACAGCTATTTTGACGTCAGTGATGACGTATTAAACGGCATCTCTTTCTACATTTTTCTCGGTTTAAATAGTTCTGCGCCTCGCGAGTAACACCATTAAACTTCGGAAAGTTTATTAGGAAATCGTGAATTGTGTAGTCCCGATAAAGTGATTGCTGTGGTGTATCAGAACGGAGAATATACAACTCACTTAAATAGGAGATACTGAAGATAAATGTCTCTTTTGATTATAAAGATGCTAGCAGATCGAGAGGAAAAAGACAGTAGAGATAAGTGGAATTTACTTGTTTTAATGTAGATAAGAATGATTCCGAGGA
This sequence comes from Diploptera punctata, assembly GCA_030220185.1. Lineage (NCBI taxonomy): Eukaryota > Metazoa > Arthropoda > Insecta > Blattodea > Blaberidae > Diploptera > Diploptera punctata. Next base: position 354,294 of record JASPKZ010004941.1, on the reverse strand, counting down.
CTGTTTGTACAATAATAATAATATAATATAATAATATAATAATAATAATATTCATAATAATAATAATGATAATAATATTCATAATAATAATAATGATAACAATATTCATAAAAATAATAATAATAATAATAATAATAATAACAATATTCATAAAAATAATAATAATAATAATAACAATATTCATAAAAATAATAATAATAACAGTAATTATGCTTTTTTATTTCGGAATTTATCCACAATATAGTGGTTTTTCACCCTCAAGAAATTCGCCTCTTCCAGTTATAGCGGTCCTGAACATCCTTATCTGTAAGTTCCAGTTCGCTCATACTACTTCTCACACCATTCGTCCTTCCTTCTTAAGGTCTTCTCTTTCTTCTTTTGCCATCTACTTTCTACTCTAATATATTCTTATGGATTCTATCAGATGTCATCCTCTTGAGATATCCATACCATTTTAATCGTTTCTCTTCAGTTGTCTGTATTATATTTTCTCGACTTTCAGAATTTTCGTAATTTACACGTTTCTATTTTTTATAATCTGAACTTCCGCGATTATCTTCTCCAGTAATCCATCTCTGTTGGTAATAACTTGTTAGCTTATAACAACAACAAGAACAATAATAATAATAATAATAATTTTATTTATTTAAATACATTTATTTACAAATAATTGTATTTATTTATATACAGATTTTTAACATTTACACATGTTCCTGTGCCTAAAGTTTTATTTTTCTGCTCCAAGCGTCTCTAATCATCCACTCCATATCCTCCAGTCCTCTTGTTCTCATTCCAATTCTTATTCTTGCATCCACGAGTTTCGAGGTCTTCCTTTCCTTCTTTTTCCAGGTGGACACCATACCAATGTTTTTCTGGGTAATCATTCTTCTTGCGTTCGTCGTACATGCCCATACCAATTAAATTGCTTATATCTTATATAATCTACTATTAAATATCCTTATATTCATTTTTTCTCGTATGACAGTATTTCTTATTTTTTCTAATTTTTAACATCTTGCTGCTCTCCTTATGAAATCCATTTTCATCGACATAAATTTTGTTCTAAGTTTTTAATAATAATAATAATAATAATAATAATAATAATAATATAATAATAATATAATAATGTTTACAGCATGTGTGAATATGTTTACATTTATTTCTGAATTTATACAAATTATTAAATTAATAATAATTCTGTATGCAAGAATGTTCATTACAGTTAATATTAATTACTGAGAAAGCCTCGCCTCATAAACGTAGTTTAACCACTCGCCTTTAGGTACGTTCACATGTCCCTTTTCACCCGGATTTTAAAGAGGAACGACCTGTCAAGAGAATAATTTAAACTTTGCATCACACACATACTTTATTGATTACACTAAGACATGGAGGGACTCTCCGAATTAGTGATCAGCTCAATACAGAGCCTCCTCCGAGACAACACGAACATCTAAGACGAAACACACAGTTTACTCACATTAATTCTAAATATCCAAACATGGTGAATATTATAATGATGGTTTTGATAGCCAGATTATATTCGGGGACCGATTAGGCCTTAAAATGTCCTGACTTCTGACTTTGTTTTACACTCAGGAAACTTGTCTCGACTGGGGATCGAATCCTGGCCCGCTGTGTATGAGGCAGAGACGCTATCCCGAGACCACAGCCGTGTGCAAATCCATTTTCTTACGAACTGAAAATGTTTTACGAATTTATTTTGAAAATCTAGCTATTAAAAGCGTATTTAAATAAATTACTGATACTGAACTAAAAAATAAGTCAATTAAAAAAATTGTAGAGTAACGTTAATTTCTACAGTGTGCATATTTCTTCTGAAAAGATATTTAAATATGTATACGAACCTCTAATAAAGACATGGGGAAATAATCCTAACTTATTTGATTTAAAGATGATTAAAAGCTAGGTCCTACGCCGTAGCCGAGCGGTTAAGGTAGGAAGCCTTGGCGCAGAGCTACGGGACTTGCGCTGGTTCGAGTCTCCATGGGGGAAGAAATTTTCTCATGGCATTTCGGCCAGTATGGGACCGGTGCCCACCCAGCATCGTGAGGCAATTGGGTAGCTACAATAAGTAGCGACTCCAGGTTGAGGAATCAGCTATAACGGCATGCTAACCACATGTCACCCCTACACTGGCTGTTGATCATCTACCTCTGTGATTGACACATGTGGATGTGAAGGGACAGCAGCCGGCTGGTAAAAGGGCAACCGCTGAAAAGTGGAAAGACCCTTAATCGGATCGGAAAAGCTAGGTCATTAATGTCTCCAAATTCAAACCTGGACCTTGATTTTAAAAATATAATAATATCATGTAATTAGAATCAGTTATATATATATATATATATATACTTCTGTAGGAGTTACATTTTATTCTTCTTCATTATTCTTCTCTTCTTAAACTAATATACGAGTAAGTAGAATTTCAGTGCATCAACATTTAATGTACGGAACTGGTATGGAAGCGTCTTTCGCGTAATCATTTAGGAAATTCCAGTCTCGATTAATCATCTCCCTCATTAGCGGACGCATCACATTATTTACAAGATGTGTAAATATATATTATAGGAATCTAGGTATTTGGAAGAAGTGTAGGAAAATAGCTATTGGGAAGAAAATTTGCAGGAAAATAAAAAGTAGGTAAAACTGTAGGAAAATAGATATTGGAAAGAAGTGTAAGTAGGAAATAGCTATTGGGTTGAAAATTTGCAGGGAGACTAAGAAAATGGATACTGGGAAGAAAATTTCCAATTCCATCGACTCCGACCAAGTTTCAACAATCTAAAAAAATTATGAAATGTAATAATAATAAAAACATGTGGCGGCTCCGTGTCGCAAGTGATTAGTCGAGATCGAGTCTCGGTCACTCCGTGTGGGTTTCTTGGTGGACAAAACGGAGCTTGGGCAAGGTTTTCTCGGGGTTTCCTCTCGTTTACCCCCTGCCACAATTTCATTCCACCATTTCTCCATACTTATCCGTTTTATTTCGTACATCTGCCCCCGTGGTGGCCCGTCAGGCGTGGTTGGCCAGCACCCTTGTCATTCACTGAGCTCTATATAGGTGACTCATCTCATCCCTCGACCCGACCGTGAGTTGGACACGAGTTGAGGATATTTTTAATAAAAATTGTGTGTGTTTATGTGTTGTAATGCCACCTACTGCACCTGTGCTTCCAGTTCCGCGCTGGGCGGATAGAAAGCGTTATTCTCATCTATTTTTAAATTACACGCCACTTCGGTAGACCACTTACTTGTATTGCATAAAAATGAAAATATAGTTTTCAATCTAATGAGAAAACCCAATATTATTTTATATTAGAGGTAGCGAAATTCGATTAAGAAATCAAATATTATGATTTATTAATTACGCCAAGTTCTCTTAGTGATTCTCTCTGAACTGCCTTCTGCTTGTGAATGAAGCAACCATTTCACTCCATTATAGCTCTTTGTCAAATATTTTTAATTTTTCATAATTATTCTCGTTATTTTACTTTATTTTACCCAAATTTTCAATGTTTTATCCATAATATTATTGAACGGTATTCAGAATATGTTTTTGTTGAAGATTGATGGTTTTTCAGTACTGTTGGTTGTTTTTTATGCTGCCTCTCTTTGGGCTATGTTTTCAAACGGTAGAGCGAAACTGTATTAGTCCATTAGGCCTAAGAAATGAAAAAACGAAGAAAAAATTTACGTTACCTCTTATAAAAAGATGACTTTTATTCAGCTAAAAAACTTGCCTTTAAGGCGTAAATCAAGTATTTGCAAATTGAATTCAAGTCAGAACTAACTTCCCAGTTAATGGAACGAAACTATAACAGGCCATTAAGTCTAAAAAAATGAAAGGACGAGGAAAACATGTTACCTCATATGAGAAGATGACTTAAATTCAGTCAAAAAACTTGGCCTTTAAAACGTAATTCAATGAAAGTGTCTGGCAATGGAATTCTAGCCAGACTTCACTTCCCAATTAGAGGTTATCCGCAAGTTGTGCAAGAGTGGGAAACTAGAAGGGGAATTTGATGGTGGTGGTAAATCAAGGGCTCTTAGTAAAATTTTCTTGAAGCAGAAGAATTGAAAGCTGTTGAGCTTGAGAGAAAGTTGTGTTGATGTATGCTGGGGATTATGTTTTGTCCCCCACTGCTATAGCAAACCGTTTGCCGTTTGGTTCGGCCATCGCCTCTACTACCTCAGTACGTGCCCTACTTTGGCTTAGGTAGGACGCGTCTGGCATTTGTTTGGTTTTAATTAAGTTGGCTGTACTGACAAACAATCGCGAATGTCAATGGATTTAAAAAGAAGTTGATATTTTGAGTTTGAAGTGTTGGAATGAAGTTTTATTTTGTAAAAAAGTGACAATTGGATTAATATAGATTATTTTTATATATACTCTTTTTTTCACTTTGAAAGTGAGAGTAGACTGAAGAAAGTGCTTCGAGAATTCAGAGGAAAACAACTGAATCTACATTGTAAATCATTATTCTAACAAAATTAATGCAAGATGTGTGTCATAATTTACTAATGGAGTTTAATAAACTCTTTCCAATTAAATTATTTGATATTTTTGTGATAATTTGAGCGAGTACTTAAAAATGTAAAGTTAATTACACTTATTCATTTTTTTCGATTTATTGCTTAAAGATTTATGCGACAGTTGATGTTATGAAGAAAAATGACAACTATAGTTACCAATTTGTGATACATTTCATCCAGTCAAGTATATTGAACTATAAGTTACCGTTTTGTGATAAACTCTATTCTGAAGTGATTTTTTAAAATGTTACCATAGTTATGAAATTCTATGAATTTTGTGGACACATATCGCCATATATAGTTATTTATAAAAAAGGAAATACTTTTGAAATGTTAGCATTTCTTTTTGAATGCGAAAATATAAAAATAAACTCTAAGATAAATAAAAATACTTATGCATATTCTAACAATTTTCTGTTGATTTGGACTATGAAGGCTTTTGATCGAGTAATCAAAGGGGACTTACAACTAAATAATCAAGTTGGGGTTATGTGGTTTCTTCACACAGAAAATGTGATTAACCTTAAAAAGGATGTAGTGATATTGGTGATTCCAATGCGTGGGTAGGGTTGTAACTTTTTCAAGTAAAATATTTTCTTGTAAACTTCGTAAAAATCTGTTAACTTATTAATTGAAGAGAGCAATATTTCGCAATTAGTGAGTATGATAGTGATATGCTGGACGGAAGTGGAAGATGTTTTATGATTATTTGGTTTATAAACGCACATTACTTTGTGAACACGGTAGTTAAGTTGGAGGACGAGTGAGATAAGTGTTGCCAACTTGACGCTTCAAAATATTTGTTATTGTGGTAATTTTGTGTATTTGTGATTCGCATGGATTAACGTGGAGTTTTTTTTTCTGGTAGTAATTTTAATATTGAATTTTAAAATAAACCACACGGGGAATGAGCAGTTGGAAGAATCGTCAAGATAATGACATCGCCTCATCCAGAAAGGTTGGTACAATTTGTTTCTTGTGTTATGAAGCTCTATTATGTATAATCTACCAGGTGTCTCTCTAATTAAAATTGTACGTATCGTAAAAAAAACTATAAACTGAATAGACCTATTATGAAACCAATTCTCGAAAATACACATTTCAGAGTCTACGAGATCTTGAACTTACCGAAATACTGGATCGTTCAAGCCACAAAAAAATTGACTAGGATGCAAAAAGAACTATTCGCACATCAGACTTTTAGGAGATGGTATTGGATCGTGCGGTACCCGTTCCCCCCGCTTGAAATGCATATGATGACGCAATAATCAAATATTGTTGTTCTATGGTTGCAGGAAAAGGTTTTAGTTGTAACTTCATCAACTTAAATAAAATTCGTTCTTTAAAATACTCATCTATTGCTTAGTCGCAAACAGATGTAATATTGCTTGGTGTTTACTTGATTGCAAATTAACAGACCTTTATTTAAATAAGAAATATATTGGCTGTAGTTAATCTGTATATGTTCGATAGTCTAATGCTATTCAAGAAGGTATTTATAAACTATAGCGAAGAGCGAGATAATTACAGATTTAATTTTCTTCTTTCTGAATTGTCAGATTGACTATACAATCTACGTAAGGATTATTTAAAGAAATGTCGTTAAAATTATTAAACAAATGACCTTCAGATGCCCATAGTGTCAATATATCAGATTTAAATGCATTTTACAAATATGGTTTCTTAACAGTCTATTTTAACATATTATTTTTTAATAAGTAAGAAATATGTTTTTTAATATGTAAGAAATCTCATTTCTAACATCGATTGTTTATTTTTCTTGTTTTATATTTGATTACATCTGTGACACTCTTCTGTAATATGTTATTGAGAGTGTATATAGATTAAATTAAAAATTGAACACTTGGTAATATATTTTATGGACATTTCTTAAAATACATCTATCAAGGATGCTATTACTAAATAATTTTAAATCCAGAGTCATTTATGACTAATTAGTCCAAATATTTTGATTAAAAGACTAAATTACCTTAGGGATATATCGACAGTTTATCTATTACTGTGCTGATTATCCAATTTTCTTTATATAAGTATTATTCACAGGTGTGGCCTGTATGTCAAAAGTTCAAGAACTCAGTACCTGAATTATGGATATTTAAACATTTCTTCAAAATGCTTAGTTTTTATAAGAACTGTAAATTTTTAACCTTAAATGTTGGAGATCCTACATAAAATACCATTTTAATATATTATTAGTCAACCAATAAATATACTACAGTTACGTTAATCATTGCCTACAGATGGCTTGTCTGAAAACATTAATTTCCGTACATAAGATTAATAATTAGCTGATTTTTCAGTAAAAATCAATCATAATGACTTCTCGCAATAGAAATTTCTATTAAGTCTTGTGAAAACAAGTTTCACTATTTACGGAGAACTCAGGGATTAAAGAGAGGAAAATTTGAGCTTGGTCCGGCAGGTGTATCTACGTAGCTCAATACTAGAGCATCCCGGTGTAAATATTTTTTTCTCTCTAACTAACTGACTGACTAAATCCTGGTACTATCGAACCCGTATGTTCATGGCCATGCGGACATAAACTCTCCATGTACTCCTATCCTGAGCTAATGTTTTTCAATCTTCCCCTATATAATCTGCTTCCCTCAAAACGTGGCTAATGTATTCTTCCACCTTATGCTTGATATTTTAACTTAGCGTTTTCCCTCCAGTTTTCCTACAAGAATCTTCCATGCCCCTCCATTTCCCATTTTAATTAGTATGTTAAATATACTTTCGCTTGCCATAATTTAATATTTAAGAATTAACTATTAACGAGATAACAACCCGAATACTATTTTATTGATCCTTAAGTATACTGGTAAGCCAAATATAATAAAAACAGTTAAGTCTCGTAGACAGCGATGGGCAGGACACGTGTCACGAATGGGGAATGAAAGACGTGCATGGAAGCTTCTTGTAGGAAAACCAGAGGGAAAACACCTAGTTTGTAGACCAAGAATGAGATGAGAGTATAACATTAACTAAGATTTGAGGGAATTATATTATACAGGGAATGATTGGAAAACATTAGCTCAGGATAGGGATGTATGGAGAGCCTATGTTCGCGCGGCCATGAACCTACGGGTTCGTTAATGCCAGTGAGTTAGTTAAGTATACAGGTATAAGATTTAACATTCCAAGGTTAACATTCAAATAAAATTATTTCAGTCAATTAATGAAAAGTGAAAAATGGAAACACTATAATCGTGTTCAATGTAATGCCAGGTCGAGGGATGAGCACTCATTGTTGGAAGTATGTGATGCCGGCTCACCCTGTCTACAGCACTATGACAGGGGTAGATGAAATATAACGAAAATAATGACGTGAGTAATGGAAAACTGGTGGAATGAAATATGATTTGGTAGGTGAAAATGCGAGAAATCCCGAAATAAAACCTGCTCTGGCTTTGATTCGTCCATGATGAATCCCGAATGGAGCGACCTAGACACAAATTCGGGCCCCAGAAGTGGAAGACAAGTTTCTAACAACTTGAGCCATGGAGCCGCCGTTTTAAATGAAATACCGTTACATATTTGTGTTAGTTTTTTTTTTGTAGAAATTTGTTTCATGATTGGTTTTACTAGTGAGGGAATATCAATAAAAAATTGTAATGTGAAATATACTATAATCTTTTAAATTTGCGTAATGCAATTTTCTCTATTTTGGATTGGATAATTCATTCTCAGTAACCCATTTTTATTGTTTAATTATGTGTACATTAATGTTTAATTAAAGAGCTCATTTTCGAAGCGTCTCTTGTTCTTCTTATACCCAAACTGACTTTTTGTCTGCACTTTTTCTTAGATTACTCTACATACAAATGCCACCATTTGGCTTCAAAACATGCTTTAAAAGCACTATAAACATGCGTTAAATATAGCTACTTACAATCAAAAGAAAGTAATAATAATAATAATAATAATAATAATAATAATAAATGCTTTATTTAAGCTAGCAGAGTTAAGGCCGCAAGGCCTTCTCTTCCATCAACCAGTGAATAATAAAATCATACAAAAATTGCGTACTTATTACAATTTTAAAATATTATTAAAATATAGGCTAAAAAATGACAATGTGGATGTAATCTAATACAGTATTAGCTATCGCTAACAAAACGGGGAATAAAATAAAGATTCCTAGATGAACATTTATAGGTATATACAAAGTGTTGAATGTAGTAGTTATGCAGTTAATATTTTCATTGCGAATAACTTAATATATGAAATATAAGATCATAAATTCATAATACACAACAGATCTCTGGAACAAGTAACAAATTTATATTATTTGGGATGTAATTTTACTATAAACACAAAAACTAAAAGAGACGTAAATGTGAAAGTGTCAAGATTTCAAATGATATGTGGAACCATACATAGAACATTTAAAGAAGAAAACATGAAGAGATATGAGATTGAAGTTTTATAAAACATTGGCAGTTCCTGCATTACTTTATGGGAGTGAAACTTGGATAATAACGTAAAAATTGCACAGTAGAATACAAGCGTAGAAATTAACTTCCTAAGAAGAAAAGGCTATACAAGAATGGATCGGATAAAGAATTAACATATAAGAACAGAGTTAAATATATATATATATATATATCCATTGAATGAAAAAATCAAATAATATAGAGAAAAAATGGTTTAGACATGTAGAAAGAATGAACGTAACAATATTACCAAAAGCAGCATTGAACTACAAGCCAAGAGGTTCAAGGAATGTAGGAAGACCAGTGAAAAGATGGACAGAACATCTGTGAGGCGGAACGGGCATTTTGCCTAGCCCGTGAAGTGAAGAAGAAGAAGAAGAAGAAAAAGAAGAAATAATAATGTATCTGTTAATTTGGATTTAAATAATTGACAGCCCTTGACAAAACTGGGAAGTGAGTTCCATGCTCAAGTCATAGATATTTTTAAGATTCATAGTATCCATCCATAGTAATTCTGCCCGAGGGCAGGTCTTTCACTGCAATCATAGCATGTTCATGCTATGCTTTGCAGCTTTACCAAGGAATTATAGGTGTGGTAGCTTCCCGTTGCTTTCCACATTCATTGTATAGCGATCCTATTACCAGTCTTAATAGAAGATTAAGGCTTCCACATCCCAGATAATCGACACGAAATGTCAGCCCTGTGAGTTTGCCGCTTTTACCCCCAGAACAAACATCTTGTATTGATTCATGTTAAAGGCTGAGTCGACCCCAGGACTATGGAACTGCAGAGGTTGTAGGACATTTTAAAAATCTCGAACCCTGGACATTCCTGCTCATATGTACTGCCTTAACCAAGTACGCTAGGCCATTCCACATTCCTAGAAAATCGGAACGAGATATCAGTATGACGGACTTCTTTAACTTCAGAACAAACTTCTGGTTTTTATTTCTGTTAGAGATTGAGTCGATTCCAGGCCATGGTACCACCAGAAGGTTTAGGCCAGTTTAAAAATCCTGCCCCCACAGGGATTCGAACCCCCGACCTTTCGACTTGCATCGTATTCCATTATTCAATTACGCTACCTGGTGCCACATTGTAAGCCAACTTTTTTTCAGCAAAATAGCAACCTTAGGATACTTACCATTTTTTAATATTTATATACAGATTTTTTCTGTGCCCAAATTTGTATTTTCCTTCTCCACTCGTCCCTATCCATCGACTTCATGTCCTCCAATCCCCTTGTTATCATCCCACTTTTTATTTCTTGCATCCATGAGTTTCGCGGTCTTCTTTTCTTTCTTCTTCCAAGTGGACACATTTCCAATGTTTGTTTCTGGGTAACATGTCTTCTTGCATTCGTCGTACGTGCCCATACTAATTTAATTGCTTATATCTTATATAATCACCTATTGAATATTTAATATTCATTTTTTTCTCGTATGACTTTATTTTTTTTCTTCTTCAATTTTTAACATCTTGATGCTCTCCTCATGAAATCAAGAAAAAATATATAAAAATGAGCAAGTGACATTTCCAAAAATTAGCTTCTCAATTTATTTATTGGAAATAAATCGCTTTACTTAAACAAAAATAAGAAAGAAACAGTATATGTGATCACATGGAATAAGTATAAAATCGTTTTTTCAGGAAAGCACTTTTATATACCTAGAACAAGCTCTAATGTTACGAGATACCAAGAAACAAACTTCTGTATGGCTCGGAAGGTATTAGAGTCATGAATTACAATCTAATTCACAGCGCAGAAAACGCTTAGGAAATTATTATAGTGAAATTAACTAATTTTGGCCATATTACTTGCGATCTAGAAATATATTTAATTTTTATTTAATATTTTTACGTCATATTTCAATTCCTTCTGGCTTTTTTTGTGTTGAGACTTGAAAGTAGTTTTGAAGTTCCTTAGGACAGGTTACTGGCCTGACGCTAAGTGGTCTAGTGGTAGGGCTGCTACCTTTTAGTCTCTGGACAGACATTAGGATACCGCATTTACTCAGTACCTGATGGAACGGTTATACGACCAGGACGTCCACTCAAAAGACTTCTGGATGGCGTTTCTCTTGAGGCCGAAACAGGTCAACAAATGGCTAAATTCGTGAATGTACTATGATGATGATAATATTTTTACGATAATTAATTACAAATATGAATTTACGGTACCCTATAAGCATTACATATGTATTATATTTTAAAATGGTATCAAATTTCTGATCTTACAGTTTAAAAGCAAAATATTTACTGTGTACCCTTTACCCCCATTTTTATTGCCCCGAGCAATGAGTATCAAGTTCAATATATACGTATTCTCACATTGCACTAATCTTTGCTTTTAACTTATATATCTCTTCTACGAGAGAGATAATCTTTGCTTTTAACTTATATATAATGTTCGTAATTTGTTAATTTTCTATATACAATCCAGTGGCGATGAACTTATCTGACAATTTTTCTTCATCATACACATTGCATTATTGTGCCATATTACAACAAACATTAAATATATTAAATATTGGTAAATATAATTATTATAAGGTGATTAAATTGTCAGATAAGCATGGTTTTATATAAGTTTACACAGAGGTTCGACATAGTTAAATTAATTGGTATAACTAATATTGTGTTGCCTCCGACGTTTAGACGCAAAGCAGCTGAATTCCATAGAGATTGCAAACTATGGTATTAGATGCCACGGAGCCAAGGAGGTTCTAGATGCGGCACATCGGGCTGTGCTCAAGTCACCATCATATAACACAACAGAAAACAGTTTTTCCAAATTAAGAGTTAAATGCATAATACATTTTGGGAATTAAAAAAAAATAACATCTTAAGATGCTGTTATAGTCCACTTAACAAAGTATACGATATATTGCAGTATAGACCTACTTGTTCAGAATCATTCCATCGCAACATAAAAATTGTGCGTTACAAATATGGAATTTGAAACATATTCTAAATTATTAAAATATCCTTATTTTTCTCTGATAAATGAGCTCATACCCTGGAATCTAAAATCCATTTCCTTTACCAGAAAAAAAGGTAAAAGATAAGTGATCCCTCTAAAGCCCTTAGATGTCGCTTGGGGTTGTAGGAAATTAAGGCTACCCTCTTTTCTAGACAGTCGGCACTAGACGTTACCCGGCTGGTCAGCCCTGCGTGACGTCGCCTTAACCCGCAAAATAACTGGCTGATACTCATTTCCTTTAGAGGCTGAGTCGATCCCAGGGCCATAATGTTGCAAGAAGTTTTAGGCCAGTTTTAAAAATTCTGACCCCACACCCCGACCTTCCTGGTTATAGAGTATTTGGCTTAATAATTACACTTCTGCGTGTTCCCTTCTTTACAGGTGATGTAAGAATACTGAAGTTTCGTAATACATCTCATTTCAGTAGGACATAAAATTGACTTTTTATACAAATTTCAGTATTTTTTAATATTATATTGAAGGAAATACAAACAATTATGAACTTCACGACATTGACGTTGAGAAAAATAATATATATATATATATATATATTTATTTATTTAAATTTAAAATTAAAAATTGTTTCAAATTCTGTATTTATAAAGAACTAGCTAATTATCCGGCGTTGCTCTGGGATTTATTTATCGCAATCGTTTTGTCACGAATTAACATAGCTACCCCAAAAATCTAAGAATTCAACACTAATATCGGTTGTATTAGATTACATTGACATGCCTGCCCTTCTCTCCCTTATGGGAGTGTTAGGAGTATCAATATAAGTAAACATCCATACCCACACCCATATATATATATATATATATATATATATATATATATATATATATATATATAATGAATATTTTAGGTTTAGTCTCCGTGGAACCTGTTCCTATATTTCAACATTTTCTTAATTTCTCTAGTATTGTTTAGGTCCTTTAGATTGATACTGGGATATCTTATTTGATAAACGATTTGCATCAATTCAAAGGAGGCGATTAAAGCAATTCTTTTGACATGATTGGATATCTCCTATTGTTTTGAACTGTTAGCCTTTCTGAATGTTAACATCTCTCTTTTTTTATCCAATCTACTTAGACTAGGACGTAAAAATCTAATCTGTGCAGCTTTTAAACTGGTTTTATGTCTAGAATTCAAAAACAGTTTTCATTTCTATATTTATTAGGAATTTTTGCTGTTATATTGTGTAAGTATAATTTAGTTGTTTCCCAAACTGTCATTTAATAATTCATTTTATCTTATTATATTTCTGTATTTTGAGCTCTATGTAAGATTTGTTTAAAGAAATTCAGTCTCCAAGGTAATTTAATTCGGATACTTGTACAATATTTTCATCCAATTCTATTTTAACCCTCATTCAACTTTTCATATATATAAAATAAATGTTTGTGTTATGGTGCTTCGGTAGCGCAGTTGGTAGCGCGCTGACACATACATTTAGAGGTTTCGGGTTCAAATACCAGCTCAGCCGTTTATTCTCTTTTCATGTCATATTTGGCCTTCATTGCTAAATGTTAAAAATTTCATTATAACATCTAAATAAATAAGCGTTACTGATAAAAAGTAAATATTCTCTTTCAAATACTTACTTGTTATAATAGAAGCCATGAGACGGTTTTGCGACCGATATCCCACGCCTCTCAACAATAGAGAATGTAACAAAGAAACATTTTATTCTATGATGCTTGAGTAGCGCAGTTGGTAGCACACTAACGTATAAAGTTATAAATCTCGGGGTTCAAATCCCGGCTCAGGCGTTATTTTTTCTTCCCATGTCACGTGTGTGTGTGTGTGTGTGTGTGTGTGTCCACTGCTGTGGTCTCGAGGTAGCATGCTCCTTTCACTCAGAGGGCTCGGGTTCGATTCCCGGCCGGGACAACCCTCGTGGGTGAGGATCTTTCGAGGATTTTCCTCACCTGTTAGACAAATGTCAGGTAGCTTTGATGCCCAAACGGTCCCCGAACATCATCTGATCATCATTATGATCATCATCCTCAATCCCGGTATGGAAAGCAATGAGAAGCTACCATACCAGTATAATTCCCTATTAAAGCTGCAAAGCATAGCTCAAAAAATGCTATCATTGCAGTCAAGGACCTGCCTTAGGGCAGAGCATTATAAATAAATTATATACGTGTGTGTGTGTGTGTGTGTGTGTGTGTGTGTGTGTGAGTGTACCTATTGTGGTTGTTATTCATGTCTGATATAGTATTTGAGCAGTAGATAAAACTAATCTCGATAAAGAGTGAGTGCTGATGTGGGAACATAGAGATACTTGGTGACTTTCGTTTTATTACTTCCGTCTGGTTACTTTCACTATTGTGAGAGTGCGGGTACAGACTGGTGCCATCATAACGTTACTTCTAATTATTACTCTCAACACATTGTCAGTTCTGCAGTACTAACCTCATTTATTTCTAGTCACAATGTTAAGTTCCTTATTATTTATTATTATCTAACTTATTGAACCCTGTTTAACAATTGATACATTATTCTCAAGATGATCTAACTAAAAAGCGTTGCAACCATCATCATCATCATCATTCGTCACGGATTAGGTCTTTGCCTGTTTCGATCTCACATCTGCTCAGCCAACGCTTTCTTGGTCTTCCTACCAATCTTCGTCCTTCAGGATTATACATCAGTGCCATCTTTCGTATCCAATCCTCTGTCAATCTTTGCAGATGTTCTATCCAATTGTTCCTGTGTTCTTCCATTTGTTGAAAAAGAGGTTGTACTTTTAGTTCCTCTCTAATATTGTTATTTCTAATAGGCCTATGTTCTATTCTTGTACAACCTTTCGCAGCCCGTAGGAATCTCATTTCCCTGCCTGAATTTTACTTTTTTTCTTTTTCCTTCAGGACCCAGGCCTCACTTCCATACATCACCACTGGTAGTGCCATCGTTGAGTTAAATCTTAGCTGCTTATTCTTATGTTACTTTGTTCCTCAGTGTTCGTCTGATTGTTCCACAAATATGTTGAAATTTCTGCATTTTCTTATTTATATCTTGTTCTTCTTCATTAAATTAGTTAATTTCAGTTGTTTTATTGTTTAAAACAGTGCCGACTCGTGGATTCAGATAATGATGGTTGCAATTAGAAACAAAGTATAGCATATCACAACGTTTATCATTAATAAGATCTAAATATATAAATGTTTTTTAACTACATTTACAGTATTAAATGAAAATTTAACAATTAAGAAAACGTATTAATGAAAACTGCCTATATTGTAGAGTAGTTATGTATTCATTTTTTTTAGTTCCTAGAAAAAGCAGTAATACACTCCACGCATGTCTCAACAATCCTGCGTTTGCAGAAATACTGCAACATAAATCGTTTCTTGAAGCCTGATTCTATTTGATTCTGATTTAAATTTTGATTATAAATCAGAATATGTGAGTGTGTTGTTGGCTGGTTTTCTTAGCACAAACTTTCTTTAACTGGGGCATCTGCGCGTTCGTTTCTGGATATGCCCATATTACGGGTTCCACTACACACACACACACACACACACACACACACACACACACACACACACACACACACACATACATATAATATATATTTGTTTTATTTGCGGTATTATTTTTAAGTGCTTTAGTAATACACATCACCAAGGTTCCTTCTGACGTCATATACTACACTTTAACCAACAAAACCTTTATTTTACTCTATGATTATAATCATCTCAAAATTCAACTGAACTATGAACAGAACTTGGCGATACAGTGATATTACCCCCGCCCCTGGGTTTAGGCGCTTTAAGTTTAGAAAATCGTGGTGTTTCCAGTAAGTATTTTTTTAGAAAAAACCCGGAAATGCAAGGGAAGTTGGTAACCTTAGTTGTGAATTGTAATATTGTAAATTACATTGTATGCAAGATTGATATAAGCTATATAGAGAATGAGCTCGGAAAGAGAAAGTTTCGTAAATTAATTTTTGGGAATCCAAACCGTGTCGGTTCTGAATACAACGGCTCCAATGAATAATTCATAGTAAGTTTGTGATTTTGTACGGATCGTTTATACAGAACAACTTTCACTTTCCCATCACTCGCAATCATTTCCCTTTCATTGTCACATCCGCTACATCGATCCAATGAATTCCAACTGTTGTCTAATTACATAAATGTTTTCTTATTAATCCATGTGAGAAGTCTTCTTCTTGTTTTTATAACCATATTCTATTACAGAAGTTAAAGATTTTCGGAATCGAAAAATATGCTCAAGCCTAAATTAGTGCCTCTGAGCAAAATTTAATCGACCTCCCCCTTCTAAGTGATACCTTAGTTGTCAACTAAATACCTCATTGAAGCGATGTGCTGACTACACAAAAGTCAAAATTATAAATTTTGTACCTGAAATTTCAATCATCCTCAACTAGGTAAAGTTTCTTTGTAATAATTTGAAGGCCTTTTTGAAGAACATGTTACACCTTCAACTTTTTAAAAGGTATTTAATTTTTTATTTGTAGGCCTATATCATATTTTTGACTAGTTGAGCGGAAGAGTAGACCTTAACTTTGCAATAATAATAATAATAATAATAATAATAATAATAATAATAATAATAATAATAATAATAATAATAATAATAATTATTATTATTATTATTATTATTATTATTATTATTATTAATATTGTTATTATTATTAATTATTATTATTATTAATATTGTTATTATTAATTATTATTTATCTGGTAAACAGATGAGGACAGAGACAAAACTAAGATTACATAACGTCACATCAAAAGCTGCTCTAAAATACGGAAGTGAAATTTGGATTTTAAATAAAAGAAACTCTCATAAACTTCAAGTAAGCCAAATGCGCTTCTTACGATCATTGTTAGGAGTTAATAGACTGGATCACCAAAGGAACACTATTATCAGAGGAAAACTTGGAGTAGCAAGTTTAAATGAAGATATCCAAAGATACCAACAAGAATGGAAAAATCATCTGAGAAGAATGGCAAGAAATATACTTCCAAAATTGGCATTCCAATATACCCCAACTGGACATAGGGACCAAGGAAGACCAAAACATCGGTGGAAAGATCAAGACCATCTTCGCTAGGTTTACCGTACAGGCCACATGGCCTAAAACGAATTTGTTCATGATGATGATGATTTATTATTATTATTATTATTATTATTATTATTATTATTATTATTATTATTAATTGTGATTGGTTGAGGCGGCGTCGATATAGGCCTACTGCGTCCCGTTCCTAGAAAATATGCGAAATTGTAGGCCTATCCCAGGTTGAAAAAGGGACGGAGTAAATTGGGTATCGGGTAAAAAAAAAAGAAGCTAGTATAGGGGCCTAGGTAAATTGGGTTCCAGCCTATAAGCATTCCCCAGCAAGACCGCATGGAGGTTTGCTGGATCGGCCTCCAAAATTTTATTAAGTCAATCACTTTTCTTCCCTAGGGGAGGAAGTTGAGCAATTACACCCCGTTGTCAATGGATACCAAGGCCTCTCTGGTAAATTCAACTCACTTCCCTAAAAACAGAATGATAACTAGGTCATTATCAGTAGGAGTGAGGAGTGAGCAAGAGTATTAATCCTAAATGGAGTAGGGAAGTTTGATGCCCGACAAAGAGATAATCCTGACACCGTGAAGACGGAAGACGCAAGACTGCCTGATTCTTGCAATGATGACTATATTAATGAGTAGGTTATCGTACGTGTCGGAAGTGAGTTTCATCTTCTCCCTTCTCAATCATCATCCTTCATACAACACAAATACACATAGACTGTTAAATTCGCTGGTAATTGTGCAAATTTCTGAATTTTCACTTATATTTAATTGACAATAATGAATTTTATGTGGATTTTCGTAACTAGTATACTGAATCGTAACATTTGTGATGTCAAACACTTGTTTTAATGTCGTGATATTAACCTTCAGTGTTGGAAACCTGCAAAGATGGCCTTCCTCTGTCATACTGCGCATTTAGTTTTCTACACAAATACAGCCTGCATCAACAAATATGGCGCAACATAATTGTGAAAAAATTGATTATTTTTTATATTTTATGTGGTTCTAAAAAAAATTATTCAAATAAAAATGTCCAATATATCTTATTGTAGGTTTTCCCAAGAAAAAAATGGAGAATTTCATATTTAAATTGTTTTCCTTGAAAAAAAAGTAAGTGAAAAATAATTCTAGGTATTTTGAATACCTCATTATTCAAGAGGAATCGATATATATATATATATATATATATATATATATATATATATATATATATATATATATACATATATATAGGATGGCATTTTACTTATCATTGGTAACACAATTGATAATACATCTTCTTCTTTCTCTTCTTCTTTTTCGTCTTCTTCTTCTTCGTCTAACCAAGTCTTAGGCCTATAAGCCTGTTACGATCTCACTGATGAATTTTATATCCAGCGTTTCCTTGGACGGCCCAGAGATCTCTTCCCTGTTGGACAATAACGAAGCATGGCCTTGGGAATCTCTCTGGACTAGCGAAGATATCATTACTGAATTTATTATACCCATGGTTTTATTAAAATTAATAATTTTATTTGTTATTCCTACTTCATCCAAATATGTTAATATATATCCAATGTGGGTAAATTAATTTACTCTTTCCAGTATTTTCGAATCTGTGCAAATTTTGCTATGTACAGGATATTTTCCTTGAAAAGCCATTACTTTTTTTTTTCTCTGTATTGATTTTCATGCTATATTTGATGGCTGTTTTGTTAAAATTATATACTGAATATTGTAATTCGTCCTCTGAGGGTGCCACCAATGCTACATCATCTGCGAAAATTACCGTATCTAATTAATTGAAAATACATTTAAAGTATATGTCGTGCAAAATTAAACAAAAGACAAAGTATGTATAGATATTAAAAAAATATTAGTGCACATGTAGCCTATATGAAATATTAGCCAAACCAGTATTATGTTACGGAAGTGAGGAATAGATAATGAAAAATAAGGACGTTCAAGTAGCGAGATCGACGGGAGGTTATTCTTGATGGAATCACAAAAGAAATTACGTCCTTTGAGAACTTAGAATCAGTAATTCATTTTATAAACAACTAGTGATTACCCGGCGTGCGCTATTACGCCTAAATAAACGAAATATATGTTTTTATTTATAGTTGAACAAATTAAAATAAAATTACAGATTGATTAAATTGTATGGTATACATTGCGACGAAACAAACATGGCGGTTTCTAGAGTCAAATTTTAATTTCGGATTTCAATAAATCCCCACTTCTAATGACCGAATTTCACTGATTTTTGGACAATATCTACCTCAATTTATAATAGCAGCATATACTGAATTTCGATGAGAAACATAAAAAATTGCGATCGCTAGAGGGATTTTTAAATGTTCGTTTCAGGTGAACTCGTATACCCAATAGTTTTAGAGAATAATAGATAACGACTAAACACTCTCCGTATCTGAAAACACATATGTACAAATGTTCATAACAATCGATCGACTACTTTTCGAGTTTTCGAGCACAAACATACTCAGGTTGAATTGTTATAGGGCCTATATAAATATTACCTGTACAATTGCAAAACTAATGTACAAGGTAAGTCCATGGTCAGAATTCCAAAAGCCATATAAAGACATTGTTGGGCCGTCAGAAGAATTAATTTGTTGTGAAACCCAACCTTGATATCGTAACAGATCATCAGACCTTGTACTTGTATGGAAGACGACGATGTGCACATGACGTCGATAATAATTTAACAGTTAATAGTAAATTAAGGTCCTTTGCTTTTTCGGTGTAATATCAGGTCAAAATAGGAGGTAAGATGAAGCCACTATTTGTCAAGGTCTGTGATATATAATACACTGATGCCGGTAGACAAGGCTTGCGAAATGGACGACTGAGTATGGAGAAGTGGTGCAATTAAGGGAAAAATGGGAGGAACCTCAAGAAAAAAGAGTGGCATGGCTCCGGTTCGTCCATCATATACAGTCCACAGACGAAGTGTATGAAAGCAGTAGGTATTTCATACTCAGCACATTATATCATGAAGGATTATACTATACTATAACTTACCTTCATTTAGACGCTGAGCGGGCGTGTTAGTTCCGAGTCTGATGGACACACTTCAAAATTTTAATCATCATCCCTACCTCACAACGAACTACTTCTTCTTCTTCTTCTTCTTCTTCTTCCGAATGCAGTATTGGGATGATGATGCCCGTTCTGCGACTACAAAAACTGATCTTTCCATCGGTTGAAGGGTCTTCCGAGTTCTCTTTTGCCTTTAGGGTTGAGGTGGTAAATCATCTTTGGTAAACGGGAATTTGACATTCTCTGGACGTGTTGGAACCATTTAATCTGACTATTTAACTCATGCCCCAAATGGGAGTCAATGACCAATCACGTTTCAATGATTTCTGTATTACAACCAATCAGAGACGTGTTTCACGAAATAATTATCAACGTTAGGATTATCATATATTAAGCAAAGCTCCTCCTTTTTAATATTCTGAACAGGTCTGACCGTTATTTTGCAGTGACTGAGCCTATAACAAATACGGCTACCAGATTGTATATAATAGTGCTTACATGTCAACATTTGTAGCAATTGATTATACCACCAAAAAAAGAAACCACTGTGTTTGCACTTTCTTAAATGTATACGACATCAAAAATGAATTAATATACAGATTGATGTGTTTCATTTTTTCTCCACTAGAGAGCATTCTTACAATATTGCGTTCCTTTGGCAATAAATAGTATGATCTGGTTGCAGTGATAAACAAAAGAAGCAGTAGAAGCGTAGGCTACCTATCGTTTCTCATTAGTTTTCAAACATCACCGTTTACTTTAAATATAAAAAATATTTTTAAATAACTGTAGTTAAATAATGATTTGTGAGTAAACAGCTTTATTTTATTCGTTAAATAGTCCTAACAAATGCCACTCTTGATTTCCAAATTCTCTAGATAAATTCACTCCTCACTTCGTGAGTCGTGAATTTATCGATAATTTGGAAATCACTCGTGGCATTACTTATGATAATTTTGTATATGTTCAACCATTTCCCTACTATTCCACTGCATCCTTATCTCATCACTTTTCATTCTATCCCTTAATGTTACTCCAGTTAGTGATCGGAGGAATCTCATTTGTGAACTATTAATGCGGGATTTATCTTTTGCTCGAAGTATCCAGCATTCACTTCCGTATAGTAGAGCAGGTTTGGCCTATGGCATTATGAAATCTCAATTGGATTTCTTTCCTCATTTGTTTTCCAAACTTTCTCCTAATTATACCATTTAATCTGTTATATTTTTCTAAATTTGGTTTCCACATCTTTTTGACTATGAAACTGTGATATATTATTACCTAAATAATTAAAGTGTGTTACTTGTTCTATTGGTTTATTATTTATTATTATTTTTACTCTCGAAAGTCCCTTTCCAGTGATTGCCATGGATTTGGTTTTATTTTCAGATATTTTCATGTTGTATTTTTCCAGGGTATTCTGCAATTTAAACACTGATCTCTGCAAATCATCATCATTCTCTGCTAGAAGTACTTGATCATCTGCAAAGATTATTGTTTGTATTTGATTTCCTCTACATATTTTTACTCCTGGGGGGTTTAATTTTTTCCACTCCTGGACAATTTTATTTAGATATAGAATAAACAGTAATGGAGATAGTCCACATCCCTGTCTTAAACCTTGGTTAATTTCAAATTTATCTGTTATTTACAATGAACTACGAAACATTAAAATATAAAGTAACTTAACTGAACAAGGAGAGCAAATTTAATTACCGTAAAACACAAAATATAAAACATAAAATTGAATACGCCTGAAATAAACTACAGATGTGAGTGACATCATGGACTGTTCCTATATTCTCAGGTAGTATGCCATTGTATAGCTTGTAATTCCCCGTGTCCCCCTTCGTACCTTGCTGACATTCTTCTCGTCTGTGGACTATATATCACATGGAATGACTAACTAAATCAAACCCGGAAGGAGGTTCATGGCCGCGTGGACATAAAGCTCTCCTTACATCCCTATCCTGAGTTATTATTTCCCAAATACTGCCTGTATTATTCACTTCCCTCAAATCATGGCTAATGCTGATCTCCTATCTCATTATTGGCCTACCTAATGAGCGATTTCCCTCTATATTTTCTGTAGTTGGGTTTCTATGCCTCTCTTTATTTTCCCATTCTTACCATACAATCTGACTCAATCGGGACTCGAAGTTGCGACCTACCGGCTTATATTGTATTGCTTTAACCAACTATTATACTACGGCTCCTAATATATAGGCCTATATGTGTATGTGTGTGTGTGTGTGTGTTAGAGAGAAAGAGAGATACTGTACACTGCTATGGTCTCGGGATAGCGTCTCGTCGCTGTTTTCATATGCATGCAGCCCGGGTTCGATCGCGGTCGGAACAAGTTTCCAGTGTGATGGATTTTTTTCTGGAATCCTTCCTCACCTGTAAGACAAATGTCAGGAAACTTTAAGGACGTCACGGTCCCCGAACATCATCTGGCCATCATAACCATCATCATCACATTCGCCATGTTTAGTATGAATGTGTGTTAATGGTGTGTTTCGTCTTCATGTTGTGTTGTCTAGGAGGTGGCCCTGATATTGAACTGATCAGTGATTCGGGAAGTTTCTCCATGTACTTGTGTGATGAAAAACGTATATGTGTAATCCACAGTTTAAAATACCTCTCCCGACAGGTCGTGCCGCTGTAAGGCCCAGTTGTCATGTGACAAGTAAAAAAACAAATACCTATAAGGCGAGAAGTTAAACTAAGATATATATATATATATATATATATATATATATATATAGAGAGAGAGAGAGAGAGAGAGAGAGAGAGAGAGAGAGAAAGTGAGAGAAGATATATTAACAATATATTAATTAAGCTTCTATAAATAGGAATGAAGTAAAAAAGACTGTGAAGATGGTGACTATAGCAGAAGAGCAAATTGCCTGAATTCGAAGTGCAGATGACCTTGTAGTGAAGTGAAGTAGGACACACAGCTGGGAGTTTGGGCAACGTTGGTATCATTTGGCTTCAGGTCAAATACTATACAATCCTTAAGATAACCCAATTTGCAAGATATTTCATAACTGTTATCAATTCGTTTCGGAATGTGGGAAATTTCCGTCTGTATGCACTCGAATGCAATTGCAGATGAATATAACAGTATTTATGTTGTATATTGATGCATTCACTAAGATCCTTTACCTTTTTAATTATGTGTAAATGAAAAACAACAACAAAAATCATAAAACCACAACGAGAAAAACTCATTTTTAATGTTTGAACAACATTTGTTTTTCTCCAGCATAGCAAAATTTGAATCGTTGATTTCACTGGGCCATTCCATCTTTTTTTTTCGATGTTTATCACTCGCAAATTAAACGTTCCAACCGTTTACACCAAATAGCAGAGTTACTTTTATTTTCATTATTTCGTGGCATTCCCTGTTTTTATATTGTGGTCTTCAATTATTTATTATCCATTCAGTTCTCATCTGTTAATTCAAAGATTTCCATAATATAATATTTTTATTATACTTTTATTCACCAGAAATAAGTAGGGTAATTCCCTGCCCTCGTATATCAAGGACTCACAGACTCAAAAACAGTGTAAATATAAGTTTATAATAAGTTTATAATAAGTTTACTAAATATAAGTTTACATATTGTAATATATACTACTAGGTAAACCCCGGCCACACTTCGCTGTGGCTCAATCTGATATGAAATGAATGGGAAAGTAAATAAAAGTATTCTAGCAAACATGAGTCCACCGCTGCACAGTGTGATATTTTGACTATTCTAGGGGGATTTAATTCTTGGCTCGATAATTTTACTATTTTCCAGTCTTCATTATTTTCTGTGCCACTTGTAACATTGTTTGGATAACGCTCTTGGCAATTTCAATTATTCCTTGTAATATTTTCCATAAAAAATATGTTTGGTTAGGTATTATTTTATTGCCAATATTTTACAAAATTAATGAACACAAATAATTTTCTATTTCTTACCAAAACATTCAATTTATTATTTTGAATAATGTATCATTGATTTACATATTATAATATACAAATATATTAGCATTTCTTACAAAAAAATGTATTTTTAATTTATCGCTATTTTACAAATGAAAAAATCACATGTGCATATTATATTTCTTATATTATATATTTTTAATATCAACATTTCACATATGATAGAGAACAAATTACATTTTATTTCATACACAAAATATAATTATTATGAATTATTTATAATTTTTTTCAAATTAAAATTTCTTAAATATTATTTTGTTTTTTACAAAATCCATAATTTTTTATCATTTTACAAATATAAAAAATACAAATTATTCTATATTTCTAAGAACATGTAAATTTATTAAGTATTTTTCAATTTTATTACTTTAAAAATAGGTATTCTATTTATTAGAAAGTATATTATGATTTCTATATTATCATTATTCTATAAATTAAAACAAAAACACAATCGCGTTTCCATTGATTACACACAAAAAAAAGTTATGATTTTTTATTCTCATTATTTTGCATATATAAAGAAACACAGTAATGTTTTACAAAAATATTAATCTGCATCATCCGAGTCACTTTTATCGTAATCTGTTGTCTCTGTATCTAAAATAGGTGCTGAGAGCAATGAGGGAACTTCCTGTACCATGTTTTCTTTTAGGATTATGCCTCAAGCTGGACAAGAAAGGATCAGCATATATCAAAAGTCTGTGGATAAGATTGGTGTTTGTGTCGATCCTCGAAGTTTTTCTTGTGAAATGTTCCCGATATCTTTTACTATCTTTGTTTCTTGATTCTTGTGCTTCTTCAGAATGTATACCAATCGGAAGAATACAAGCTTGCCGTGGCGTATTTTGTTCACACTGTTTGGCATATAAAACCAACTGTATTCTTTCAAATACATATTTCTAGTTTCATCAGCTTACTTTCCAAAAACATCTTCATTTATGGAAAACCCACAACTCAGTGTCTCTAATCTGACATGAAAACGGCGAATTAGCTCAAAATTTACACCTGTTATTCGGGCAATCTCCGGTGTTTCTGAAAAATCGACGAGCAGTGTTGCCATTATTCGTATTTCCCGCCTGTTGTGAAGGCATATCCACCAGTTGGCCTGTCTCATTCTTGAATCTGTTCTGAATATACTTCTTCCTATTCTCAACTTTAGTCTTTATATATTGGTGAGTTGAAAGATTGGCATCTATCATCATTGCTAGGGCTCGATCAGTTGATGAACTCTTCGGTTTATTTAAAAACAGCCTCCGCCTTTACACAACGTTCTTCGAATGATATTGATGGCCTACCAGAACTAGAAGGCGATTGATCTGTAGAGGTAGAAGGCAGAGATTGACAATGGGTCACGGGAAAATTAATATTTTTTGTAGCCAGTCTGAATAGGCTAATTTTCCAGGAATTTGCCACGATAAAGATAACTTTTGCTCCATCTTACTTCAATTTGCTGACACACACTTCTCATATAGGCCTTTAAATTCTTAATAACGACATCAGAGACTATCACGTGCTTAATTTGTTTAAACACAAATTCATACACTGCATCACAACGTTCCCTTTTATTATTTCCGGACAAAAATTCGAAAATTGCGTGCCGGAAAATAAGGGGAACCATTGTGAAACAAACAAGAATAAACTAAAGAAACACAGATGAACGCAATATTTCTCTTCTGTTTCCAACAGAAGGGATGCCATTAAACTTAAATAATGCAATTACGAGGCCATATACGTCCATATAAGAAAGTTCTAGTCTAAAATATCTCGATAATAAAATTAAATTGGAACACAGTTAAGTCTTCTTTCATATTAACATTCTTGTACATCTAAACAGATGAAACCTATCTTACGTATCTTACAGGACCCCAAACTAAACATAAACATCACAATAACACGTAAACCGACTTTATTCTCTACACAAAGCAGCTCGACTGACAACCTACTCAATAAGACAGATTACACATCTGCGCGTGACTGTTATGTTTAGACCTTATTTATGAGTCCCTGCGCATGCCTAGAAACAAAATAATTACACATATATGCTAACAGGTTTGTTTACATGTAAATTACAAAATAACGCTTTTATTAATTAAACTTGGAATTTTGAATTAAATCCCCCTAGATTGTTAAAATAGTACACTATGCGCTGTGGTCTCGAGGTAGCGTGCTGCCTAGTCACGCAGCGGGCCTGGGTTCGATCCCCGGTCGAGACAGTTTTTCTGGGTGAGGTTTTTATCGGGGTTTTTCCTCACCTGTAAGACAAATGTCAGGAAAACTTTAAGGCCCAAACGGTCCCCGAAATCATATGGCCATCATCATCATCCTTCACCGGTGTGGAAAGCAACGGGAAGCTACCACACCTATAATTCCCTAGTAAAGCTGCAAGCATAGCATGAAAATGCTATGATTGCAATGAAGGACCTGCCTTCGGGCAGAATTGAAAAAAAAAATACTGTGGACTAGCAAACATCATATCACTGAGAAAACACATAACTTAATTCAATACCCTGCCTTTTGCCACACTCGTGACACTTTTAAGTCACGCTTATACAAATTGTTATTAATTTTTCTCCAGAACTAAATTTATTCTATGTAATTAATAGTACATTTTTCTCATATTTCTATCTTGTACATTTTATATTTCACTCGTTAAATCTAGAGAAAATCAAAATATAGCGAAAATAATAATTGTACTGTATGTATACAATGAAATAATTTTGTTTGTTGTAAATTAGATGTAAGAATAGTTTTTGTATTTTTATTGTAACCTGGTTGAGTGGTAGGGTAGACAAGGTCTTAATTTAAGGCCTTAACTCTACCAGTTAAAATAAACTTATTATTATTAATATTATTACTATTATTATTATTATTATTATTATGGGTTTTCAATGTTTAGGGTATATTTTAAGTATGTTGGATGAGGGCTGATGAAGAGGTAGACTCGCTGTGCTGGCATGGTGAATGTAAAACATTAAAATAATGTAGCTGGTTTCCTTTAACACCGTGTGATTTAGGGAGAACAGGAAATTTTGATAGTGAATTTATTGACTATGAAATTATTGAAGCTGAACGATGTGGATTACCTTGTGGCACATCAACCTGTCTGAGTAGATCACCAACACGCTGTGATGTCATCTGTAAGAATTGTTAGATACAGAGTGACTTATCACACATCGGAGAGCCATATCGACATTAAAGATTGCGACCTCGATGTTGGATTAAGAGTAATATTAGGTGTAGAAGTTTAAGTAATAGGCCTGTTCGATCTTTAAATTCTTACATGATCTGAGTTCAAACCGGCGGGCGTGAGCCAGGTTGGTTTCTATCTATTAAATTTTCTGATACTTTAGTACGAAAGGACCAACTATTAAAAATAATGTTTGATTCTTGTATATCATCAACTATTTTGACAGAAAATTGCCCCAGATTTAGAATCTGGTTATGCAATTAATTATTTACAGGTAGTATTTGAATTATTTACATTATTACATATTACGTTTACGCCTTATATTTTAATTGATTTGTGTTGTTTGTAGAGCTGCTTTTTTTTTTAAGGCTTTGTTGGAGCTCTAAGCGTTCTAGGTTAACTTGCACGATTCATAAGGGCCTTATCCTAAGGTCGGGTTCATTTGGAAGTTTTAACAATCATTTCGAGATGCAATTAAGTTGTGTTAGAAAGGAGCAGTCATTTCCCATTAACTTCTAATTAGCCTATCGGCTTGTGTCCTCACGACACCACCCTATCGCTTATCCATGCATCATCAAGGCGGCAATCTTATAATAATTGTTAGCTTACAGAGTGCCTCTCAAACACAAGGGAGTGTTTTCTCCCAAACCCGCACACTATCGCTTATCAGGATCATCAAGATGTCATTCTTTAAGGAATTGTTTAGATCCATTTTGACCCACCATACATCGGATTGTTCGCTCCAAACATCATATTGTCGCTAAGCGATCAACGGACGATTTTAACACGTTTGTGATGTCATACTGTAAAAATGGTTATGATACAGAGTGATCAACACCAAATCGGATTGTTCGTCCAAAACGTCATAATGCCACTTATCAGTGTCCACAGCAACGATGTGATGATATTTTTTTTAAACATTTATACCGAATCCCGCGAGTAGTTATGGGATTTTATTTTCTTTTTTGCTCTAGTTGGGTTTAAATACGACCCTCGACACGTCTCTTCGACACATCTCGTCATATTTTTTTTTTTTCCTTTTTTTAACTTTTTTTTCGCAATTAAGATCGCCACACCCCCTGGCCTTATAATGACAATCATTGTTTGGGAGAGGGATTTTAATTTGAGTGATGATCCAAAAATACTTTCTTTTGATCGCACATCTGCATGGAGGGTCTCGCACCGAATGAGTTATCAGATCAATGGCAGAGCCTCCTCCTAGACAACACACCGTTCACTCACACATTCATGCTAAAATGCTGAATATGATGATGACAATGATGGCCTATGATGTTCGGGGGCCATTTGGAGCTTACAGTTTCCTGAAATTTGTCTCACAGATGAGAAAAAGCCCCGAAAGTATGATCACCCAAGAAACTTGTCCCGACCGAGGATCGAACCCGGACCCATTGAGTATGAGGCAGCGGTGCTAACCCGAAGCTACTTACAGAAATTTATCGAGCCTTGCTTATGATTTGAATTGATGGTCATGAAGGAGACATGGATAGAGATCATGTGAGACGAATAGGTTTAAATATTAATTAGCCATGAAGGCCTACAGTTTCGTAACCAAGTCCTCCTTTGCGACTTGTTAAATAAGTGAGTTCTTTGTGAAGTTTTTGTTTATATTATATTTTACACATATTTTTGAGTTGTAATAATGACTCGTTTTGAAATCACTTTCAAGACGTTGCACAAGTACAGGCAACTCTTATGTTGATTGGTCCAATTCACAACATGGCGAATATGATAATGATGATTATGAAAAACATTTAGTATGAATGTATGTGAATGGTGTGATTCGTCTTAATATTGTGTTTTCTCGGAGGACACCCTGACATTGAGCTGATCACTCATCCATGTCCTTGTGTGTTTAAAAGTATGTATGTGATCCAAGTTAAATTCCTCTCCACACAGGTCGTGTCACTTAAAGGCCCGGGTGATGTGTGGCATGTAGAAGTACCTATAAGGCAAGAAGTAAAACAGTGTCAATGGAATGGTATAGGTACATATTGTGTATATGTATGTGACCCGCGCCGTAGTCGAGTGATTTATGTAAGATGTCTTGATACATAGCTACGGAACGAGCTTGTTCGGGTCTCCATGGGGGAAGAAAGTTTCTCATGGATCGACCAGTATGGGACCGATGCCCATCCTGGATAGTGAAGAATTTGGGTAGCTACAGTACGTAGCGACTCCAAGTTGAGAAAACCAGCTATAACGGCTGGAGACCTGACATGCTAACCAAATTGTCACCCCTGCACTGATAGGACGATAGTTTACCTCTGTGATTAACACATATGGATGCGATAACAGCAGCAGGCTGGTAGGCTTAAGGCCTTTTAGGTCTGTCCCTCTAGGAGTGTGTATGTATGTATTTTTGTTTTGTTTTAAATGTTATATTTTTGGTGTTTACTAAGTAGTATCAATGAGGGTTAAACTAACTAACTAACTCACTGCCATTATCGAACCGTAAGTTCATGGGCGCGCGAACATAATCTCTCCACACAACCCTATCCTGAGTTAATGTTTTCCAATCATCTCCTATATAATCTAATTTTCTCAAACCATGGTTAATGTAATTCTCCTACCTCATTATTGTCTACTAACTGCCGCTTTCCCTCTGGTTTTCCTACAAGAAGCTTCCATCGCACTCTACCATTCCCAATTCGTGCCAAACGTGAAGATTTGAAAAAAATTAAAAATATTACATAATAAGAACAGTTAATTCTCGTAGAGGCGATGGGCAGGACATGTGACACGAATGGGTAGTGAAAGAGGGGCATAGAAACTTACTGTACAAAAACCAGAGGGAAAACATCTAGTTGATAGATCAAGAATGAGGTGGGAGAATAACATTAACCATGATTTAATGACAG
Source organism: Diploptera punctata (assembly GCA_030220185.1). Classification (NCBI taxonomy): domain Eukaryota; kingdom Metazoa; phylum Arthropoda; class Insecta; order Blattodea; family Blaberidae; genus Diploptera; species Diploptera punctata. Next base: position 324,130 of record JASPKZ010004941.1, on the reverse strand, counting down.
TACATTATACAGGAGATGATTGGAAAGCATTAACTCAGGATAGGGTTGTGTGGAGAATCCATGTCCATGCTATGAATCTACTGGTTCGATAGACCCAATGAGTTAGGTAATAGCTAGATTTCTTCGGAAGTCGTTAAAATAAATATGGATGATCTGAGCTGAACATTAATAGAAAAAACAGGTAGTTAATTGGGTGCCCTGTGATACAGATGACGCAAATAGAGCGAGTATGATTCTCCATGATCAGAGCCCGTAACTGTGTAACTGTTCCACATCCGTCAAAATACTGCATTGAATTAACGGATCAGGTCTGGAAATTCGCGAATTCAAGTTCACTAGAGCGCATTAAATTTACTGTTCTGCAGACCAAACTGAAATGATTCTTTAAAAATAAAAGTCCGTCAAGCAGGAACGGCGTGAACTAAGCGAAATCTTCAACAAGTGGAATTTATGATTCGATTTTTGCTAGTTTATGGATATGTTTTCTTTTATTAAATTGGACCGCATTCTGCAAAAAGAAACCAAGCCACAAAATAACTGAAATGAGAAAAAACGGGGATTCTTTACAACATGTGACGCGAAGAATTTTTCTTAGTTTCAATAATGCCCCAACAAACGCGAAGCGGTTTAGACTATAGAATCACGGGATGCACTTAACATATACATGATATTTAACGAAACTAAAAGCTTACCTAACGCAGTTTAGGTAACCTAACCAGTGAAAGATAATAGTGAGTTCTCACATTCTGAAGTAGGCCTATATGTGTACAGTTAATTAGTACATACTCTATGTTGGCTGCACTGGAACACGACTTTTCTTTTTGTTTGGAATATTCGTTAAAATCAATATGGCTGCCAAATTTTCATGCTACGCATGTAGTTAAATATCATAGAAAAACATATTGAAATAATCGTTAGAAAAATGTAAAAATCATTGTAAAAAGTGAGAAATAATTTGACAAATGAAACCCTAAGAATAAAATTTGACAGGAGTTTATGAAGGAATTAAAAAAGTCGGTCACATGTTGTAAATAATAGCCGAAAAATGAATGTAAATAAAAAATCACAAATAAACATAAAAATTTGTTTATTGCTTCAACTAACAGAATATCAGCAGTTCTATTTTATGAGGAAGAAGTAACGCAAACATTTTTTTAATTTTGATATTTTACACATTTTTGTTGACCAGCCTCATGCGTTAGTGGGCACAGTTTCTGACTACAGTGCATGAGATCCTGGATTCGATTCCCGGTCAGATCATAGGAATTTTTACTTAAAGGAAATTATTCCTTTGGTTGCCCATGGTTTGGAATTTCGATTAAGTTTAGGTAGAGAATGGCTGGGGCGGATCTGAGGATGAGCTCTCAGACTCTACAAAAGGCTCCAAATAGTCAGCGCAAAATATTGCCTCTCTCTACCAAACCCTTCCATCTACCTTCACGTGGTGGGACTGTTTTTACTGAAGATGGAGGGTGAATGACGAGTTTCTGGCGTCATAAAACCAGATGCCTGGGGCAGACAGAGCTCTGTAGCCGTGTAAGGCAGTCTGTTTAGGAGAAAGACAGCTCCGAAATTAAACTCTGGTCCTCCAGGTCGGGGGTTTTGCGGTTGGGCTGGTAACCCACCCAGGTAAAAAAAAAATATTCAGAAGTCTCAAGTGCAAATACGAACGATGGACCGGAACAGCTCGCATTGACCTAATCCTGAAAAGGAAGAAGAAGAACTCTTCTGCAGCTTCGTTATAATTTATCCACCCATCATATCATCGGGCTGATGAACTCCGCCTTCCAGGTTCTAAGAAATGGATTACAATTGCGTCAATGCTAGGGGAGAAAGCCAGAAACGTCATATAAGACAACCTGGTGGCAACGAACAAAAAACAATATTGCTTGATTCTTTCAGTAGAAAAAGATATGTAGCATATTCTGTTAGTGTTTTCTAACTTGGTTTATAAATGGCATAAGAATGCGAGTGGTGAGTTTAATGTTTTTTTGCAGGACATGGAACAATACTTGCGGAACAATAAAATAGCATTAACTAATATATATATTTATAATTTGAGGGTTGGTCCCTTTTTGCAGAGTATGGTCAAATTAAATCGGTACGTGTCTAATTACGTTGTGAAAACAAATATGATAACAGCTAGAGCGAATTTTAAATTTCGGGTTTTAGGTAAACCCCCATTCTAATTATCGGATGTAGCTTATTTTTGGAGAAAATTTTATTCCAATAGCATATATTGAGACTCTTTGCGAAAATTTGAAAATTGCGAACGCTGCAGCTATTTTTATATTTTCATTTGAGGTAACTCTCACTTATAATGGTTCGATTTTAATAATTAACCAATTTGGCATATTTTCTTCATTGATTCCTATATCTCGAGTTTGGTTACCGGAAACAAAAAAAATGCGGCCGCTAGAGAGTTAACTAGAGACACACGCATATGTACACACACACACACACACACATATATATATATATATATATATAGGCTATATATAGTTAGAGGTCTCGGGTTCAAATTCCGGCTCAGACATTTATTTTTCTTTTCTTGTCATATAAATCAATATATATATGTTGTAATTAAATTTTTGGCATTGAGCAGTGCAAGCTTAATATGACATGATAAGAAAAATAAATGCCTGAACGGGATTTGAACCCGGAACTCTGGGTCGGTACCCCAGCGTGTTATCCATTACACTACCAATTCAAACACTTATTTTTCTTATATATATATATATATATATATATATATATATATATATATATATAATTATATTCTCCATGTCGAGTTCTCGCGACATCTAGTAATAATGGAGAATATAAGAAACATAAGTGATTGAATTGGATTCACCTGATGGTGTAAAGGATAACACGCTTGGGTACCGACCCAGAGTTCCGGGTTCAAATCCCGTTATCCCGTTCAGGCATTTATTTTTCTTATGTTATATATATATATATATATATATATATATATTCTTTTCTTTTCTTGTCATATATTCACCGACAAAATGATAGGGATGATAGGCCATGCAGAGAGGATCACTTTTTTGTAAGGAACATATAGTCGCAAACACGTCGTTTATGAGTTGTGCGCGGATGAAGGTGTTCATCCGTAAGGGTCGGAATTGAATACAAACAATTGTACACGTATCATTTTATTGAAAAATACATGTTTTTGTAATAAGTGTTCAAAAAGTCGACCATGTGCCTCATTGCATGTTTGATATCGTCGCAGCAACGATCGGCCAGCACGGCCGATCATGACAGGATTCTTTTTGACGTCATCAAAACACTTATTGTTTGAAGGCTTGTTATAAAAACATGTATGTTTTCAATATAATGATACGTGTACAATTGTTTGTAATCAATTCCGACCCTTTCGGGTAAACACCTTCATCTATGCATAACTCATAAACGACGTGTTTGCGACTATATATTCCTTCACAAAAAATGATCCTTTCTGCATGGCCTATCTTCCCTATCATTTTGTCGGTGAGGTCCTGTTACACTCTGTATATACTGGAGAAGATCATCGCGGAAGTCCAGATTAGGGAAAAAAATATAAACATTGAAGTTAGGAAAATTATGGAAGTTGAAATGTATAACAGACAGAAGTAAAACACGACTATCATTGGTTGTAAAACATAATTCATTGAAACGTGATTGGTTATTGACTACCATTTGGGGCATGAGTTAAATAGTATATGTAATGCTACAATTAATAATGAATTCATTAGCGGTATTTTTCTGTATTATTATAATGCATTCGCCCTGACATTGAGCTGATCTCTCATCCGGCTAAACCCTCTATATACTTGTGATAAATAAGTATGTGTGTGTGATTTATAGTTTCAAATCCTCTCCCGAGAGATCGTGTACCTATTAAGGCACATGTGGCGGGGGCACGTAAAAGTACCTAAGAGGGTGGTGTCAAATTAAGGTAGAGAGAGAGAGGGAGAGAGTGTGTGTATAATATTCGAATTCTTCATACTATATATATATATATATATATATGTGTTTGTAATACGACATTTTAATTCTCTTGTTTTTCTTCTTCCATATTTCTTGTACAACAGAAATCTCACGATCTTTAATAATCATAGACGGCTGGCTTCAAGGTAAAGCTTGCACAATAACATTGTGCAATTCACACTTTTACTGTTGTCTCGATTTCAAGTTTATCCTTCAATATTGGATGTTCTGCATACATATGTAAGTAAATTTAACTTCATGATCTATATATGTGAAAATCATATTTTAGAATACTACGTTGTTTGTGGAAATGAATAAAAAGTGCGGTTTTACTTATTAATTAATTAATTTTTATTTATATATTGTATTGATTAAGGATTTCAAACTTTTTGCTGTAGGGTCTCTTACCAACCACAAAAATGTGAAAGTGGTTCCGCTGTCCAACGCTAAACGTATTCCACACTTAGTTGTCTTTTGTAGTTACTTTCGACCAATACATTTTTATGTATTTATTTTATTTCCCAAAAATGTATGTTTGAGAGAATTCGTAACAACGAAAAGGAAAAAACAAATTTTGAAAAACCCTATAAAATTCTGCATATGAGTTATATCATTAAAATGTGTATAATTTGTAACAATACATGTGTCACAAAAGGAAGACTATCACATGGTAAAATGTGTTTTATTTTAATACAACCAAAGATAAATATTTCTGCCTGGTTGGGGATTTGAACGCAAGATCTCCAGTTTTACGGGTTGACACACTAACAAATTTAGCTATTAAATACAAAATTGGTACCTGGTAAATCAGTCGTCCTCAACTAAATTATTAAACTTGATCAAGTAGTTCGGATATGGAGGCCTTTCAAAAACAATGTTAACTGGTACTGATGCTGTTAAAAAAGTTGTACGACGAGTTTAGGTCTCTGTGTAGTACCAACATAGTATTATCGACGATAGCGTAGTGGTTAAGGCACTGCGCTACAAACCGGAAGGTTGAGGGTTCGAGTGCTGGTGGGGTCAGGATCTTTAAACTGACCTAAACCTTCTGGTGGTACCATGGCCCTGGGGCCGACTCTAACAGAATTGAGTGCCATAAGCAATTTCTGGGGTAAAGGCGGTCATCACGAAGGGCTGACAACCCGACTGACATCAAGTGCCGATTGTCCAGAAAAGTGGGTGCCTTAACCTCCTACTACCCCAAGGGTCACCTATGGCCTATAGTGGGATCACTTTACCACTTTACTTTACTATACAGAGAGTATAACGAGATTAGTACCTTTGAAGACAGAATTTTTTTTAAGAAGCGAATAATATAGACCTATTCAACGAGAACACACCCGCAGACCTAAACCCGTTGTACAACTTATACAACAGCATCAGTACCAGTTAAAATGCAGAAGATGAAACATTGTTTTTGAAAGGCCTCCATATTGGAACTACTTGATGAAGTTTAATAATTTAGTTGAGGACGACTAATTTACCAGGTACCAATTTTGTATTTAATATCTTATTACATAACCTCATCGGTGCATTAAAACAGGGTTGCTTCCATTAAGATAATATTATATAATGACATTTATTCCCTGCCATATTCATTAATTACGAACACAATATTGAAATTAACCAGAAAAATAAAAAACAATGGCTTTCAAGAGCACTCATCCAGTTCGGACAAAGATAATATTAGAAAATAAACGAATAGAACAAGTGGTAAGATATAACTTCCTAGGTTGCGAAATATCGTACACAGTGGAAACAGATATAAATAACAAACTAAATAAGTTTAATTATATGACAGGTACACTAAAAAGAACTTTGAAAAATAAAGCCAGAAAAGACTCTATAATGAAATTATACAAGACAATGGCAGTTCCTATTATTACTTATGGATCCGAAACATGGGCAATGACAACACAACAATCTGCCAGAATACAAGCTGCTGAAATGAAATTCCTCAGGCCAATAGCAGGATATCAAAGAACTGACAAAAAACATAACACAGAAATAAGACAACTAAGAGTAGAGGAATTAAACACAACAATAGTGAAATATAGAACAAACTGGAAAGAACACTTAGCAAGGATGACTGAGAATATAATACCAAAAGCAGCATACAACTATTCACCACGAGGAAGAAGAAGTTTGGGAAGACCAAAGAAAATGTGGAAACAGCAGCAAATTGGAGCCGGAACATTCTAGTAAATAAGCCTAAACCGTGACGAAGAAGAAGAATATTGAAATTAATGAACTCAGGCAAGCTTTTCGCTTGCAATAGTTAATGCAACTAAAGATAAAAAATTGGAATGGAAGTTCACTACTAGGGGTAACGTGGATTTCAAATAGAGAAAGATTTGTGTCTGCTCTTGCATTGCCTAATTATCATAATTGAAAAACCCTGTAAATCTTGGGTTCAGATCCCTGATCAGTCATAAAATTTTCTCTTTAGTTAATACTATTCTAAATTACAATTCATAATTAAAATAAATTAAATAATATTATAAAATTAAATAAATTATTAATATTAGAATTTATTGTACTATCACTTTATTTAATTTCATATCCTTATTTAATTTATTTTAATTATGAATTGTATTTTAGAATAGTATTTTTTACTTTTTCTGTGTGTGAGAGTCCTTTATGTTTATCAATTTTTAGTTTCTATAATTCGAAGCCATGGAAATGGTTTTTTAAAAATAAATATTAACTACTAACACCCGGCGTGCGGTACTACACCTAAATAAATGAAATGTGTTTTTTTATGCTTAGTTTAATAAGTGAAAAGAAAATTAATTATAAATTTATACCGAAATTATTTTTAGGTACTCCGTGCTGATTACCTGGCGGTGCCCGGGAATCTGCTTATCCCGATCTTCTTGGCATCAATATCTGAAAGTAAAAAATGGTTATTGTGAGTTATCCGTAAAATATAGACATATGCTGTCGGGGACATGTTTGTAAAAACAATTTGAGTTAGGCCTATTCAATATTTTGTGTACATTTATTTGGTGTATTTGTTATGATTTAGGCAGGGTAAACCCATCACGCATCCCAAAAGCAACTTTTTTATTACACCTATGCCTTTTTTTTTGTTTTAGTTCATGCCCTATAGTAAGTACGGTAATACGTTACATACGTTAATTGTCCCAGAAAAATTCTCTAAATGATGCTCAAAACCCCATTCAAATCGGTCGAGTAGTTTTTGAGGCCATAAAGGTATAGACTCATAGACACTCATTATTATATACACAGTAAAACCTGTCTATGAAGGAACATGACGGTTACTTAAATATATTTCCGTCTTCGCAGTTTTCCTTCTTATAAATAGTTCCCAAATTACAAGCTTGAATTTTCTCACGCAGTGTAAGGGTTTTACATGCACACTTTAAAGACTTAACGTATTGACTATATAGAAAAAATAGTGTATGTAACACAGTTCAGTTTGCACGGCAATACAAAACAATTTTATTACACAAAAGCGAGAAGGAACTCAACTACAGAAATACTGAAGAGTTTCCCAACTCCCTCGCAGGTAACGTAAGCAGACAAGGAAATGCGAGGGATTCCCCTCTGTCACACATACGCAAGGGTATCCCCGTAATACAATGGCAACACCGATTCCGATTGAGGGTCTTTCTACTTTTCAGCGGTTGCCCTTTTACCAGCCGGCTGCTGGCCCTTCACATCCACATGTGTCAATCACAGAGGTAGATCAATCAACAGCCAGTGTAGGGGTGACATGTGGTTAGCATGTCGACAATGGCAACACAAGAAGGTAAAACGATATAATGTAGAAAGCGTCATATGCAGAATTTTCACGTGTGGCCATTACTACTGTAATTAGAACGTGCTTAAGAATAATTTTCTGTCTTACTGAGGTAAAAATTAACTATTGGTACTTTAAAACCCATTCCGTTTCCGCGTTATGAAGGTTTCCGGCTTATACATGACGATTTTACATATAAAATCGTACCGTTCTGGAGATTTTTTTCCGTCTCTACAAGTTTCCTTCTTATAGAGGTTCCGGCTAAGACAGGTTTTACTGTATATAAGATATATATATATATATATATATATATATGACATGAAAAGAAAAGAAAAATAAATGCCTGAGTAGGGATTTGAACCCGAGATCTCTAAATTTAAACCTTAACGCTCTAACCAACTGAGCTACTCAAGAATCCTAACACAAACATTTATTATATATAAGTTCGTTATTCACATATTGCTACAATAATTTGTTTGACTTTTAAATACTTTTTTCTATGATTTATTGTAGACTCTAATTTTCATTAGAATCCTCGATTGTGTTAATAAATGAAAATTAGAACCGTAATGATTATATTGTGGCTGTGGAGTTTGATGTGAAGCTGTTGATTTGCTGGACTTGAAGTGTGCGGGATTTTTGTAAGAATTGTAGAGATTTCCGCGTTGGGGAAGTGACCTTAATAAAACATTGCAACACGAAGGTGCTGTGACATTGAAACCTTTGTAATAACATGTTCACAATTTCATATCCTAGTTGTAATAAAAGTACCGTTTACTGGCTGCTTTATACATTGTGTTGTTTCATTTTGATATATACTTGCTTGCTTTTAGAGACGGCTAATACGCCGCGCCGTCCAATGTGCCGATTCTGAGAGTTGTTTATCTCTTAACGGCTAATTCCTTTTGTTGCTTGCTGTATAGGTGTTTTGGTATTATTTTTTCTACCTAAATGGCCTTGTTGGAAAATTATGGTGTTATATAGTGGATTTATTGGGCAGTACCCCATAAATTTTGTGAATTTAACCCGTCAAAATACGTTTGTGTGTGTAACACGTCGTTGTTCTTGGTGGCCTATATTACGCACTATATCCTTTCCTTATTTTAAGAGAGGAAAAGAGATTACGAGTAGTTGAGAATAAAGTTCTTAGGAAACATTTTGGACCAAAGCGAGATGAACAGACAGGTAAATGTAAAAGACTACTTAATAGTGAACTACATGGTCTTTATAGGAAGTCAGATGTAATAAAAACAGTTAAGTCTCGTAGACTGCGATGGGCAGAACATATGACACGAATGGGGAATGAAAGATGTGCATGGAAACTTCTTGTAGGAAAACCAGAGGGAAAACGCCCAGTTGGTAGACCAAGAATGGGGTGGGAGAACAACATTAACTGTGATTTGAGGAAAGTATATTATGTACGAAATGATTGGAAAACATTACCTCAGGATATGGATGTATGGAGAGCTTATGTCCGCGCGGCCATGAACCTACGGGTTCGATAGTGCCAATGAGTTAGTTATAACCTTTCTGGTTTAAGTTTACGAGAAATTCGTAGAATGAAACAACTGTACTCACCTCTCTCATTCGCAGCAGTGTTGTCGGAGTTTCTTCACCAGATGTTAATAGGGATAAGGGGGAAGAAGAGAACTGACAACAGGGTGGGTTATTTCTTTTGTATCTGGACTAAAGCGGTAACGATCTATTCTTGTATCTCCATCTCTCCATCTCTCTCTCTCTCTCTCTCTCTCTCTCTCTGTCTCTGTCTCTCTCTGCCAAGAGTTAAGCCAGCTATACTATAGTATAGAGGGTTGATATGGGTAGAAATCATTTTGGAGGAATCAGAAGCTTCGCTTAACCCCTAAATTGCCAAAAATAATAATTTCTCGTATGAGTTATTTAAATGTGGCGGACCGCACTGAAAACAAAATCGTGCATAACTGTTATTATTAGGCATATTGTGTAAATCCACACACTTTTCTAGTAATTTCTTATCGTTAGCTTTCTTCTGTCTTATTAAAACATTATTAAATTAAAACAATTGATGTATCCTATAGGATACATTTCTAATTTAAGGGTTAGAGTCTCGCGTTTCTGGTGCAATCCATATTGTGCATAATATGTATTCTTGCCTTTCTGTAAATTTAGTTTTCTGGATCTAATTGAGACAGTGAAAATGAAAAGTGAGCAAGTATATAGAGCGCGGCCAAAATAATCCATGTTCGATAGCATCAGTGAGTTAGTTACTACTATTACTACTACTAATTCTGGTACAACTATTACTATAACATGACAGCGAACAAAATTCAGTCCGTACTGCACATGCGGATTCTATGTTACCCTTCCTAATAGAGTTTGTTGGAATCCCCCTTGATCTCTTGTTAACATATAATAGTATTTATTTTATTGTCCATTTGTATCCGCCCGGCTTAATATGCAATTAAAAGAATAGAAGCCGCAGAAATAACTATTTACGATTTGTAGCAGGATATATGTTAATGGATCAAAAAACGAAGTGAAGATATTCGTAAAGAACTACAAATATTTAGTTTGACAGATAAAATAGAAATAGAAGAAAATGGTATGAACATGTCTGCAGAATGGACAGCAACAGATTGCCTTGGAAAAGTCTGAACTATCAACCAAGAAGAGGTATAAAAGAGATAAAGATTGTCCACGAAAGAGATGGACACAACAGCTATGATACTTGGAGCGGAACGAACCAATAAGATTTAATCCTTATAATAAAAAGAAGATTTATTTTATCTGATGGAGTTAAGACCGTAAAGTCTTTTCTTCCAGTTCACCAGGATTAAATTATACATAATTATGAATTATCTACAACCTGATTAATAATTCATAATTGGTATAAGCTACACAATATACAAATGACAAGAAAAGGACAACAAATATTATTAATAATAATAATAATAACAATAATCTATAATAATAATAATAGCAATCTATAATTTGATTAAATAATTGACTTAGTAAAGAAACTGCAAATTATAAATTGGTGCAGAGCTACAGGATTTATGCTTGTTGAGTCTCCATGGGACAAGACATTTTTTCATGCAATTTCGGCCAGCATGAGACCGACGCCCACCCAGCATCGCGAGGAATTTAAGTAGCTATAATAAGTATATGTTCCAAGTTGAGAAAAACAAGCTATAAATGCTGTGGTTCCGATATGCTGACCACATGTAACCCCAATACTCGCTACATAATCGTCTATCTCTGTGATTAACACATGTGAGGCCAGCAGCATTTTGGTTAGGCCAGAGGCCTCCAAGCCCTTTTGGACCGTGGTGTTTTTATTAATGCCACTTTATAGTATTGTGTTATTAAATAGGCCTACGCATTCATCTTTAATAAGTATAATTTAAGTGCTTAACGGAAATAATATATGCTTTTTATCACTGTACTCAATCTGCTTTCACCTTGAGATTTTCATTTACGGATTCCCATTTTGTTTTCCACCATAAGACGATGACACCGTAATAGAGACCTCTCGAAACACACACACACACACACACACACACACACACATATATATATAATTCATCATCATCATCATCACTCCAGGGATTAGACAATTGCCCGTTCCGAATAATTTTGACATTTATTAATGGAGGCCAAATATTACATGAAAAGAAATATTAACGGCTGACCCGGGATTTGAACCCGAGAACACTAACTTTATATGTTAGTGCGATACCAACTTTGCTACCCGAGCTCCCAGTGTAAACATCAATTTTTCTTTCCTTTTATACAATTCCCCTTTCCTTATATAAGCTACAATATAGAATCGTTTATAAGGAAAGAAAAACGTAGATTATGTTTGCATTGGAAGCCTGAGTGCCGAAGTTGGTATCATGTTAATGAATAAAGTTGGAGGTCTCGAGTTCAAATTCCGGTTCAGGCGTTAATTTTTCTTTTCGTGTTATTTGTATAGACCGCTAGAGCGTTAACGGACACATACGTGTTTCACACACACACACACACACACACACATGCACAACAAACAACAAACATATACTGACAACATGCGTGTCATATATATATATATATATATATATATATATATATATGTGGTCTCGAGGTAGCGTGCTGCCCTGTCACGCAGCGGGCCCGGGTTCAATCCCCGGTCGGGACAAGTTTCCTAGGCGAGGTTTTTTGGGGTTTTTCCTCGCCTGTAAGATAAATGTCAGGAAACTTTAAGGTCCAAACGGTCCCGGAACACCATCTGGCCATCATTGTCATATTCGCCTTATATCAGCTTAACTTTAGTGTAAGGCCTCTCCTGGCGCAACTATCATCATCAACTATCATATCATCGGGGCAGCGTAACCCCGCCTTCCAGTCGCCCCAACCTCAGAAGTGGGTTACAAGTACGCCATGCCAGGAGATTACACCAGAAATATCGAAATGACAACCTGGGGCATTTGAAAAAAATATATTTATTTATTCATTTATTTGCCATAGTCATTTTTGGTGTCAGCTAGGTAGGTAACGATTTTTTAAATTTATTTTCACGAGAACAACCTCAATACTCCGTTTTTTTATAAAGTTTTCGAAGTTTTCAGAAATCGTGAAGTTGTTAAGATTGATGTTACTCGTGTTGTTATGGTTAATAGCCCGGCCCGGGCATGATGTCCATGAAGTGCCACCCACGCTGTATATCTCTGTCTCTCAGTAACGGCTTCTTGTGTGAGCCATGTCATGCCAGGTGGAGAAGACGTTACGGTACTTGCTCCACTGACTCAATTTACAAGAAAACAGACGCGTCGCAAATACGAAAAACACTTTCCGCAACAAAACATTACCTAGATGGAGTTTTTGTAAATTATTATGCTAAGTTCCAGTTGTAATATAAAAAAAGCAGATGCATCACTGCATTTCCATTGGTCGAATAACAATTTTACCTTTAAGCGTGTAAAAGGATGTATTTTCCTCTCCAAATAAATAAAATAAAAGTAATAAAAATGTGTATTATTTACCACATGCCTATATAAGATGTATAGGATAATTTTAAAATATAAAATCACAACTTTAATAGATTAAATAACCATTGTTCCATTCTTGCGCATGCGCAGAATAGAATACGTTGGAATTTAGTTATTTCAAAATGGTCGCTTCTGTATAATATTGAACGCTGGAAAGTACAGCATTTGAAAAGCGGAAAGAAACAAATTACTTTGAATGTTTTCAAACAGTTTAGCGAAAAATATCTTGTATTAGCATTGAGGATATGAAGAAAATATAACAGACGAATTTACAAGTGAGTTAGCATGGAGCATGAATTCTGCTCATAATGAAATTGTAAATGAAGTATATTTATCGACATCATGGAAAAAGCGTAAACGTCTGAGTAGGTAGGCCCATATAGTTTTTTGTCATACATGAACAAGTAAGAAATGGAAGTTCCTAATGATTGGTAGGCCTACCATCTTATCGTCTATTCAGTCTTACTTCCCGTAAAATACGTTGTTGCCTAACAATAATGTTTGTATCGATGACAGTTCCGTGCTCAATTCGGTCATATGGCGGGTAAAAGTAACACCACAGTTAAACACAATATACGAAGTCAGCGGAGTAATATATTATGCAATTTTGTTTACAGTAAAACTGGAACGTAGCTAGGAACTGGTATAGTTGTTCAGCTGTTAAAAAATTAAATTACAATGATAAATTTTGTTGCAGTGATTCTCAACCCCACGGTTCAGGGTTTAATTGTCATCGATCGTAGAAAAGTATTTAATTTGTACACCAAATTTAGCTCGGAATTAGTACAGATTGGAGTTTTTACAAATTATTATTAGACTTATTGCTTGCGTTCTTTTCATTTTTAACAACCGCTCTTGTGACCATATTTATTTTTTATAGTTGTACTATAGTTTTTTGGTCGATGTGACTAATTTCGTATGCTTACCAATATTGTTGTTACTGGAAGTAAGTCAACGTTCCCACATCTAAACTTGGTTGCTATGCAAACAAAATAAATCGCAATGCTTGTAGGGACTCAAAAAGCACACGTTCGGTAAGTAAAATAAAACATTTCTTGAATGTTTTGTACACTAACTCGTACCTTTCTTTAGACTTTTCCGGAATTAATGCAGAACATCCCACTCTCCAGGCTTCTTCTATTTCTCTAACATTACCATGACTCCTTCCATAATAAGATTACCAAACAGATTCTAATCACGGTACTATATATAAAAATGTCTCCACAGCCAACAATCCTTGCTTAAAATAAAACAAATGAAAAGCTACATAGCAACGATCACCAAATGTTTCTTTTTCATAGAAGTATTTACATCCAACCAATATTTTAATTCATTTATTACTATATTTAATAAAAAAATAGTCACATCGACCAAAAAAAATAGTATGCAATACACATGAGGTAAGCACGTAACAGTTCTCGAAAATTGAAAAAACTCGGTGCAAGTGCCTCGTTTTTTTTTTCAAACTTTTTCTCGATCAGTTAGAAGTGCTTACCTGAATTGTATCGCATACTATAGTATATTCCGAAAGGACATAGCTATTGAGGTATATATGAAAATATATTTTTTTTTAGTATTTTACAAATCTTCATCAATCCTACTTTGTATGGAACCAATCTCGGCATATAAAATTAATTAAGAAAAGTAAGGTTAACCAGCAAAATAGGACCATTAGGAGTGAGATATAACCTCAAACAAAAATTTAAAAATCACTTATTTGTTGTTGTTGTTGTTTCGCAACCAAACCCAGTATATGCTATTTAAATAAAACAACAAATGTATTTACATAAATTTCAGCGAAATGATGGCATTAGGAATGTGGGTTTACTTGAAACCTGTAATTTAAAAATCGCGCTTGCGGTCGCCATATTTGTTTTCTCGCAATGCAACTTGGTACACAGTATTTAAATATCAGAAGAAATACATATTCCGTAAACAAACAAAATCGGACCATAAATTCAACTTAGGAATTGGTTTAGTTTAAGGAGTTCTGCGTGACGGACTTTTTTAACAACTGAGATTGTTCCTCTGTTCCAATTCCCATTTCCTTCTGTCCCAACAGTCCTTCTCTTCAATCTAAGTAAAGTGATCCCACTAAAGGCCTTAGGAGGCCCTTAGGGTAGTAGGAGGTTAAGGCTACCACTTTTTCTAGACAATTGGCACTTGATGGCAGCCCTTCCTGACGGCCGCCTTTACCACCAGAACAGCGACCGATACTCATTTGTTAGAGACTGAGTCAACCCCAGGAAAATAGTGCCGCCAGAAGGTTTGGGTCAGTTTAAAAATCCTGAACCTACCGGGACTCGAACCCTCGACCTTCCGGCTTGTAGCATATTGCCTTAATCCCTATGCTACGGCGTGCCCCCCTTCTCTTCAATCTTCTATCTTTGATTACTTCCTCGATATAATTGTTCCAATGTGTTACTCCATAGCGTGACAGGCCTAAAACCTCTAGGTCTACCAGCCGGCTGCTGGCATCACGTCCACATGTGTAAATATCAGAGACGGACGATTATGTAACCAGTATTAAGATGACATGTGATCAGCGTATCGGGTCCCCAGCAATTATAGCTTGTTTTTCTGAAACCAGAAGCTGTTACCTATTGTAGCTAACCAAATTCCTCAAGATGCTGGGTGGGCATTGGTCTCATACTGTCCCAAAATCAATGAGAAAATTGCTTTGCCCATGGGGACTGAAACCAGCTGACACCTCTGCACCAAGGCATCATGCCTTAAACCGCTCGGCTATAGCGCAGAACTCCAAGTGTGTGTAGGTTATTCCAATATTTTTCTTGCTGGTAGGACCATGTTTGGTTATTTTGTGTTGACTATGCAAACTGTGTGTCCACATTTTGTTGAAGGAACTACTTTACACTGACTTACATTTGAGGTAGACATTACCTTACCGGTTGACTTCATGTTATATTGTAACTAAATAACTAGCTAACTCACTCGCACTATCGAAACCGTAGATTAATGACCACGCTGAAATAAGCTCTCCCCACATCCCTATCCTGAGCTAATGTTTTCCAGTCATTTCCTGTATAATCTACATCCCTCAAATTATGATTACTGTTATTATCCCACCTCATTCTTGGTCTATCAACTCGGTGTTTACCCTCTGGTTTTCCTACAAGGAGCTTCCATGCTCCTCTTTCATTTCCCATTCGTGCCACATGTCCTGCCTATCGCAATCTATGAGACTTTACTGTTCTTATTATATCTGGTTTCCTATAAAGATCATATAGCTTACTGTCATGAAGTCTTCTCCATTCGCATATCTGTCCATCTCTCTTTGGTATAAAAAATATTCCTAAGAACTTTACTCTCAAATACTCGTAATCTTTTTTCCTCCATGTTTTGCATCTATGTAATAGATCTGGGAGAATAACAGTTTTATATATTCTCAGTTTAACGTTTTTTAAGAGAAAATGGGACAAGAGTCTCTGTAATGCATAAGAGCATGCATTTCCGGAATTGAGTCTATATTTAATTTCTTTGTGCATCTCATTCCCATTTGTAATTATTGTTCCTAGGTATTTGAATTCAACCACTTCTTCAAAATTCCCCTCATTTGTCATTAATGGTCCGTTTACATTATATAACATATTTCTATTGTGAACATATATTTAGTTTTCTTAATGTTTACTTCCAGTCCCAATTTCTTAGTGTTACTCAATATAGTATGTGTGTTGGCCCTTAGAATCTCCTCGCTATCGCCTAATAATAATATATAATTTATTGTATTAACTCAAAATACAATTTATTTAGGGACACGAAAGCTATAGAAGTACTTTTATGAACATATTTATCAGAAAGATCAGTGGAGCAGGATATATAATAGAAAGTGAAACTCTGTGCTGCATATTTCCTTGACCTACATGTACTTGCCCTTACCTGAACCCAGACTTGTTTATCTAACACAACTCTTTCCACTTCTTTATTCTCATTTTACAACATCTAGTTTTATTTAAAACTTCGTGGCGCGACAGGCATAGGAGGCCCTTGGCCTACCAATCGGCTATTGGCCTCACTTTCACATGTGTTAATCACAGAGATGGACAATCATCTAGCCAGTGTAAGGGTGACATGTGGTCAGAATGTCGAGTCCTCTAGCTGTTACAAATGGTTTTGTCAACCTAGAACCGTTACTCTTTGAAGGTATCCAAATTCCTCATGATGCTGGGTGGGCACTGGTTCCAGTAGATCGAAATTCCATGAAAAAAGTTCTTCCCGATAGTGACTCGATCCAGCGCAAGTTCTGTAGTTCTGCTTCAGAGTAGGCTATTATGCCCTAATCTCCTGCATCCCTAGGTATCACAAATTATGTCATTGAGGTTTAATTATTTTCTCGCGTCTGGATTAACTTCAACATATTCGATACCTTCAGAGCTTCAAACTATTTTTTTTTTTGTTTTCGTTTCCAGCTGCCTTTAGATGTCAGCATCAATTAAAGGATTGAGATAAAATGTATAATATATGCTACCTTGCATAAAACCCTTTTAAATGCTCCCTCCCTAAAATAATTTTTTTTGTTTCTTGAAAAGTTGTTATTTTGACCCCTTTGAGCCCATTAAATGTGAAAATAAATAATTAACAAAATCTCAATTAAGGACCCCCATAAAAGTCCCCTCAAAATTATTTTGAAACAATTTTTTTCTTTGATTCCTATAAACCTATTAAGTACACAATAAGTGTATATCTTGTAAAACTTTTCTTCGAGGCGCAGGAGGTTAAACCACTCGGCTTCAGCGCGGAATCTAGTATGCCTGAAGTTCTAACATAAATATTTTCATTTGAAATTCGGTACATTTTGTACTAACGTCTATAAGATTTTTGATAAAAGAATGTTTAAAAAATTGTATGAGACTTTTGAGAAAGATCGTTTTAAGTGGTGGGTTTCCAGTCCGAAGCACAACCCCAAACCTGTAGGACCGGAGGTTTTCTGTTGGGTTCGTTTCCCTTAGAAGGTTGCCTTCTCCTCGGCTGACGAGAGTCCTCTTCCCGAGTTTATTTTCGGAGTTTTCCTTCTCCTACACCCTTACCAATACTCACATTTGGGGTAGAGTGTGTTCGGGCTTTTTATCGACAGCCATGTCTGGATCCGCCGTATTCAGTTTACAGCAGGGCCACCTCTTGCAGGATGTGGTTCTTCACCACGTACGCTTCATCAGAGATAAAGGTCTTGCATATCTCCTCCACTTAACCCTAGGTTGGTGAGGACCAATGTATGGCCTTCTCCTAAAAAGTTGTACCACTACCTTCCCCTAAAAAAATCCGCGTTTAGACTCTAATTGTTATTTATATTTTATTTAATTATTTATTACCTATTTTTACTTTTTAGTTACTTTTGTATATTTTTATTTGTTTAGTTATTTATAATATTAGTTATTTTTATTAACAACACTGTTTAATTGTTTATTTCAAGCTATGTTGAATTTGATACATTTGTGTTATTAAAATGAGTGCGAAAAATGAACTATTATGCAGTAGTTCCCAAACACTTTACCACATCCGACTTTCGTCAAAATAAAAACTAAAATGCAGCGTGTGGTATCTCAATTGAACGTAAGCAATATTAAGACAATTATATAATATTAGTCCACCGCTGTGGTCTCGAGCGTGCTGCCTTGTCACGCAGCGGTCCCGGGTTCGATCCCTGGTCGGGGCAGTTTTTCTGGGTGAGGTTTTTAGCGGGGTTTTTCCCCACTTGTAAGACGAATGTCAGGAAAACTTTAAGGCCCAAACGCCCACCGAAATCATATGGCCATCGTCATCATCATCATCATCATGGAAAGCAACGGGAACCCAAACGCCCACCGAAATCATATGGCCATCGTCATCATCATCATCATCATGGAAAGCAACGGGAAGCTACCACACCTACAATTCCGTAGTAAAGCTGCAAGCATAGCATGAAAATGCTATGATTGCAGTGAAGGACCTGCCTTCGGGCAGAATTACTATGGATGGATATAATATCAGTACATATTTAACATATTTGATGTGAGTGACCCTGAAGTGAGCATCATAATCGTTTACTTGAAGTTGTATTTACATTAAGATCATTAATTTAAATAACCAAGTTAAGATATTCAACAAAGTGTAAAATAAAATATAATACTCTACAAGGATGGAAGAGTTTTACGTATTCTTGAAAAATTATTTCCTCTATCGACTTGGGCATAAACATTTCGATTCTTAATCATAAAACATCGCCTTCCATAATTGTATAGTATTCCTATTATGTCATTAGCGGTTCAATATAAGGCCTGAAAAGTTCGATAAAATTTAGTTTTAGGAGTCTTATTTCAGGTTTGAGGTTCTTTTATGTGCCGTTATTTTACGACATGGCACCTGTAGCATTCCTTTCTTTTCGGGGTAAGCCATATTTAGGGTTTTTATTCCATTAAAAAAATCCCGATTGGTTTAAAGTTTTGCATATAGGCGCGCGCTTGGAAATTTCCACCGGGATCAATTATTTAGGTCGAAGAAAAATATAGTTTTATTAAATGCTGATTCATATTAATAACATTAATAACGTATTATATCCAGTATTATACAGTTTATTACTCTCTCTCTCTCTCTCTCTCTCTCTCTCAATCTCTCTCTCTCTTTAACTAAAAAGGGAATTTTCAACATTGGATGTTGAAACCTACCTCTAAATTTCTCCTATAGAAAAATATCATATGCCGTTTTTAAGTGTAAGGCACAGAAATCGGAGCCAAAATCCAGCAAAGGCCAACCGCTGTGCATAGACAATGGACTTCCTGCTTGACTTAGATAGGAGTGGAGTGAGGCGCATGCAGCGCGGACGGCAGTTAGTGAGGATTATCCATTCCATCAAGAGAGGAGATGTATTACTTCCCTGTAGTTTAAACGATAGATTTCGCACTGGATTTGTGCCTCGCAGTTAAAAACGGCTAATTTTTTTACACGGCCTTGGTGCATCATAACTAGAGATCCGTGAAAGTGGTTTTATTTTTAGGGAAAATTGGTTTTAAAATTTCAAGATTTCGATGTTATTGGAAATTTGGCGATGGTATTCTAAAAAAATGTAAATTTGAGTATTTTTAATCCTACTTTAGATTATTAAACCCAATAAGAATGATATATCCAGTAGTTTTAAAGTCAACTTTTAGCTTGTACAATTGATATCGATTTTAATACACTAAAAGGCATACAATTTTAATATTAGTCACTACTTTGTAAGCAGATTTACCTTTTAAAAAAAGGTTACCATTGTATCTCTGCATTCTCAGGTTTCAATCTCCGCCTTCGATCATTCACCACAACACCATACTGAGAAATAGATCTTTCTGAGCCCACATTTGAAGTTGGATACCAGATGGCTTCAAGAGATGTCTTGACAGACTCGGTATACTCTTCCCTCAAAGAGCAAATCATTTTGCAAATGTCTACATGGGTACACTCTGGTCGTTTCAACTCTTCTTTTATGAAGCCTTGGAGAATAACATAGCCTTCATAGAATTTAGAATATTCAATGACACTTGCATATGGCAATTTCTTCAATTCCACCATATCACTGTCAGCACTGAGAATTTGATTACTAAGTGTCCTGGGGTCAAATAATTCATTTACTGACTGCTGCAAACACAAATTTTGAAGCGACTTCCGCAATCAAGTTTTTCAGCCTCATAAGACTCTTTTATGCAGTAGTTTTCAACTGGTTCACCACTTCAGCTTTCCTGAGAGCTGTCGTCTCTTGCAAAAGTTGTGAGTTGAGTCGAGAATACGTCTTCTGTTAATAAATCAAGCATATTCTCCATAACCTTTGGAATGAAGAATATGAGCTGTCAATGTTACTGTCATAGCACATATATTATCCAGATCCTGTTCGGTACTTCCTAATAGAAATGACGCAAGAAATGTTACTTTGTAAACAATTTTGCATTTTTAATTATTTCTTTAGAAAAGAATTACAAAAATGTTGCCAATATGTATTTGTTGAATAACTTTTTCAGTGACGTCCTAATAAATAGTGATCTAATTTATCTACAATGTTCATCTAGTTTTTTAATACACGCTTAGGAAATAGTGTAAATTATTTTGGTCAACTTTTTAAATTAAATTTGAAAGAAAAAATTGAAATAATTTATAGTTAAACACACCTGAAAAGTTGGCAAAGTCTTTGTAATTTTTTATGAAGAGAGTAAGAATAAATCATGCGAAAATTGTTTACAAAATAGCATTGCTTGTGTTGAGCTCTCAATTTTATTTTTAAATGGATAGGGGACTTTCCATGGGACTGAGCCACCGTGACCGAGCCAGCGTGACCGGTTGAAATTACGTGCCGGTCAAATTTAGATGGCGTTGCGGCAAATGTAAAAAATTAACATTGAGAAGCGCCTCTATCGGTTCTCTATGGATATGGTGCAATCTGATACGACAGTTAAAAAGAAGATGGAATCCGAAAAGAGTGTTTAAAAATGGGTTATGAAAATTTCGCGAATAGAATAAAAACATCTCCGGAATTCGTTGAAAATTTTTAATTTCGGTGTTATTTCGCGTTATCGTAGCATTTCGCGATTCATAAATGCCTTTTTTGAGGTTGTGCGAAGTGGAGTTAAGAAATGGTACAAGAAAATGGCAAAATTAAAGCATTTCGCGTTATGCTGAATCGCAAATTTCGTGGATCTCTAATCATAATATATCTCTGAAAGAAATCTCGAGGTACGTTTCGGCATGCAAGGAATGACAGTTCCCTTGTTAATATCTCCATTTTATGTGTGTTGACATGGTAATCCTTTTCTTTGCCTTACTGGGACACATCTGTCACGCGAGGATTTGTATTTCTGGATCACTAAATAACTCGCTGAATCTATCGAACCGGGATCTTCATGGAAGCTTGCAAGCATAAGCTCTCTGTATACCCCTGTCCTGAGCTAATATTTTTTAAATTATTTTCGAAAAATTTACTTCCGTCAAATCATTGTTAATATTATTTTACCATCCCATTCTTGGTCTACCTATCAGGCCCCTACCCTCTGACTTCTTAATAAGATGTTTCATTCTCCGCTTTCATTACGCATTCGTGCCACATTTCTTTCCCATCGCAGTCTATGAGACACCTGTCTGCTCGTCTCTCTTTGGGCAAAGAAAAAATCATTATCTAATATTTTTAATCCCATCTTGACGCTTAAACTAGAGACAATGTTTCACATCCATATAGTATAACTTGAAGAATAATAGTTATATATATATATATATATATATATATATATATATATATATACAGTAAAACTTGCTCAAAGCGGAAGCACATGGGACCATTTTTTCCGCATTAGACAAAATTCCGCATTATAAAAAACTAAAACTTATTAATAATCTTAGATTATAGAGTACCGTACTTTTTTACGTACCTTGGATTAATTGTAATTCCGCTGCCTTTGAAAAGTGCAGTATAGTGTGTATGGGCGACTTCAACGGTAACGCGCAAAAACAAAACAGTCCCATTTCATCAGCGTTAAAAATGTCTCTTAGTCGCGTATCCTGAAATTAAAGATGCAGTTTCGGTTTACGCTCACTAACGACACTTTCGTCCACATTCTTTGATTCCCGGCAAATTTCATTCCACACTACATTGTGTCATCTTTTAAAACTATCCAGCCAACCTGAAAATGCCTTGGAACCATTATTCCATAGGGATTTAGCAACAGCTAGAGCTTGACTTTGGAGCATCGGTCCGAATATTTGGAGATTTATCTTCAATCACTTTCACTTTTTCGTTTAATGAGAATGATACATACGTTTTAGCCATCTTTATTCCGTAAATTAAGAACGCTACCTCTTAATAATTGATCTCAGAACTTAAACTAATTTAATATTTTACAGTGCATTAGTTATTTGTAAGATAGGTATCCGTATTTCGCATAACGGGTGTGCAATAAGGCCGAAATAAAATTTCAGGTACAGATAGAACTCTAGTTCATCCGGCGACAGGAATCATTCCTTATGGTTTATTTGGCCTAGTAGGAATTCAATGAAGTGGAAATTAATTTATTTCTCTGTGTTTCCGCTTTATAATTTTTTCATGAATTGTGTAGAAATATCCTTCCGCTTCCGCGTTGGACAGATTCCGTTTTATGCAAAATAAATACACGTAAAATTACTATCATTTCGCCGGGACCAATACATTTGTTCACATTCGACAGATTTACGCATTATTCACGTTCCGGATTAAACATATTTTACTGTATTTTTAGTTTAACATTTTTTTAGAAGTGGTGGGATGATGACAAGGATCCCTGTATTGCATAACGGCAAGCATTCCAGAGTGAGCCTTTGTTTAATTTCTTTCTTCGCCTCACTCTTGTTTGTTAATGGGAATGAGATGCAGAATGAAATTAAACATAGGCTGAACTCTTCTAATGTAACATCAATTGATAAAACTATCAAACATAAAGTACTTAGGAAAATTTTTGGACATAAGAGAGATGAACAGACAAGTGAATGGAGAAGACTACATAACAACGAACTACATGGTCTTTATAGGAATATAATAAGAACAGTTAAGTCTCGTAGACTGCGATGGGCAGGACATGTTGCACGTTTGGGGAATTTAAGACTTGCATGGAAGCTTCTTGTAGGAAAGCCAGAGGGAAAACGCCCAGTTGGTAGACCAAGAATGAGGTGGGAGAATAACATTAACTATGATTTGAGGGAAGTAGATTATACAGGGAATGATTGTAAAGCATTAGCTCAGGATAGGGATGTATGGAAGCTTATATCCGCGCGGCCATGAACCTACGGGTTCGATAGTGCCAGTGAGTAAGTAAGTAAGTATCAAACATAAATGAATACTGTGGTTTTACAGAGGAGAGGTAGAAACCGTTACATGCCGATCCGTGAAATGATTTGCTTTGTAATTCAGATTTACCTGGAATGCAGGAAGAGATTGCAGGAACTACGGTTAACTGTGAAGCCTAGGTACAACCTTAACACCCTAATATGCCATCCAGGAATCAATCAAAAAAGAAAATTGAGGAGATTGCTGAAAATGAATAAAGTTCTATTGTACTTTATTTTCTGTCAGTCACTTAAAGTGTTTCTGAATTATTCAAAGCATGCTCTGCCAATAGTATATTACGATGCGAGGTTGGCAATTGATTTTTACAGAACCGAGAAAAATGTTTAAAAACTGAGCAAAAGCATGGTTTATAATTTCCGAGATTCTGTACAACACTTCACAAACGTGTGTTGTACATAATTTTTTGCGCGATGGCGTTTTCAAAATAACAAATAATAGTAAAATAACATCTTCGTTGGAAATATTTGCGTTCATTATAAACAATTGACTAATGTTAACAGTGTGGGCAATGTTTATTAGTTGAAACAACAGGAGGCCTTGAGACAAATTAATGATAAAATAACAGGAAGCCGTGAGACCATTTAGTGATAAAATGGTGGCAAGTACCTATTTATTGTTTATATTATTTCAAATAAAGTTGAGTTCATTTAAAATGCAGTGATTTGTTTTGTATAATGTATATTAACACTACATTTTGGGTATTTTTTGTATGTACATTGCATGTAGTATACATAAAGAGTAGTTGTTTTACTTCCCACACGCGTGTTTGTAAACTAATAGGCCCTATGTAATATTACAGTATAGTTATTTAGGTTGACAACCCGAAATATAGGAAGTTGAACTTTCAATCATGGTCGCCATTGCTGTAAGTACGACAGAACGCACTATCGCGCACAAAAAATGTTTTTACTTTAGGTATGAAAACTGAGGTAGTTGTATACAATATGATTATTGAATAGGATTTTGTGTTGTTTTTTAAAACACTTCCGATGCAATTTAAGCTGTTCTTAATGGGGTGTAGTATTTACTGTTTCTTGAATATAGTAAGAAGTAGAAAGTGAACTATCACCTTTGTTTTCCGGAACGTAGAGGTCGCGAGGTCAATGCTAACGGGCTGAGTAGTGCGTCTCGAATGTCCCACTACGGCACCAGGTGTGTTCAGTGCGGTACCCTACTTGGTGACCGCGAACCCACACTTTACAATATTGAACAAATTTCTTTGAAATTTATTTTCAGTTTTATATTATTTCCTATTATTTCATATCTTTAAATTTGCTCCTAAATTTAAACATTATTTTCCACTCTCCCTTTAACTAAAACTTTGAAATGTACAGCCTTTGGAATAATTGTTGGTGCACAGACAATGTTAAAGTTCCAGAACGAAGCCACTGCTCATGATCAGAGATCAGCTATTTGGTTCACAAGTATACAACTATTTGAGAAACTAAAATCTGTTCTATTTCGTTGTGTGTCGTGCAGTGGAAAATAATTTCGCGTAAATAAGTAGTGCGGTAAATACTGGAAATAAAACAAAGCAAAACAAATGAAACAAAAGAAAGAAAATTAATTGGAATAAAGACGAGAGAGCGAGAGAGGAGGGGGGGGAGAAGTGAGAGAGAGAGAGAGAGAGAGAGCATGAGAGCGGGATCGAACATGCGACCTCATACATGGGAAACAGAAGATCCCTCCACTAAGACCACAAGCATCCCTCCTAGAAATTGTCTGTGTGTAGGGATGCAATACTACAGGACTTACTACTTACTGGCATAATGGAATTATATATTAATATGACCGAATTTAAATTAATCTGACGGGTTTTGTATTTGCAGTGGAAATAAATACTTTTGTTATGCCTTGTGATTTGCAAACAAAGTAATACGACTTAACGATCGTCTACATATATATATATATATATATATATATATATATATATATATATATGTGTGTGTGTGTGTGTGTGTGTGTGTGTTTCCTTTAATTAATTTATTTCATTAAATATATATATATATATTTATATATATTTATTTATTTATTTATTTATTTATGATACGAAGCCTGGTAATCATGTAGACATTATGAAAATTAACAACGTTAGTAAAAAAAATATTCCTGACCAGGATCGAACCTCGGCCCGCATCGTCGCAAGACAGCAACTTGCTGCCTTCTCCACTGAAGCGAACGATGTGGATATTGGATGAAGAGAGACTTAGGACGCTCTCAAACGAGTCAGCACATGTAACAACGTACTGGTGTGAATCGCTCTTCAAAACTATAACTTTCCATCATCAAGAGTTGCGCTATTAATTTTTTTTCAAAGGCTGTGCACTATATATTCTATTTGTATAATTTCTGTAACTGAACTACACCCGAGCACGGCCAATTGCTCATTTCGGGTGTTAATACTGTATATAAAATGTATTTTTGAATAAAATGTATTATTTTTCTTTTAAAAAGCTGAGGCTGTCTCAGTGGTGTAACGGTTAGCATGACTATCATATCATCGGTCTTGAATTCAATTCTTATTTTTAGTTATTTTTATATAGCTTAATATTAAAATTTCCCCGCGGCCATGAACCTACGGTTTAGATAGTGCCAGTGAGTAAGTAAGTACTTAATATTAAAATTGCTGCATAATTTGTGCAATTAATTGAATATGTACTTTTTTTTTGTCCAATGTCATTAGGTAGCCTTACGATATTTCTGATATTCTGGAATTGTAACTAACCTCATGGGGTAAGGACGCCTGGGTTAAGTACAACCTCTAATTGAAATGAGTACCAGACTTATGTTCTGGAGATAAAGACGGTAGGGTTGACAACCCGGGTGGCATCAATGGATTTTTGGGAATGTAAAATACAAATGACAAGTCCTCCGAGAGGGATTTAAGCCGTGGGTCCCGAGTGGGAAGATTTTCGGACTCATAAAAGAACATATACTCTAAATTAGAACATCTGAGCAAAATTTAAAAGGCCTTTCCCATTCAAGTAATATCCTTGTTGGCTACTAGACGTCTATTTGAGGTGATGTGCTAACCATATGTCACTCGCTGACATTTGTATGGAAATAAGCGTAACAAAATTAGAATAAGTCCGGGTCTCGATGTAGCGTGTTGCCTTGTCACTCAGCGGGCCCGGGTTCGATTCCCAGTTGGAACAGGCTCCTGGATGACGTTTTTATTTTGGGGTTTTTCCTCACCTGTAAGAGGCAAATGTCAGGAAGCTTAGGGCCCAATGGTCCCTGAAAATCTCCGGCCATCATCATCCTTATCATTATCACCATCATCCTTCATGACTGTGGAAAGCAATGGGAAGCTGCCACACCTATTATTCCCTAGTAAAGCTACAAAGCATAGCATGAAATTGCTATGATTGCAGTGAAAGATCTGCCATCGGGCAGAATTACTATGGATGAAATTATAATAAATAATCTCCTTAGAGAAGAGCACCCTTGTCCGCACGTGGAATGTACAGGTACAAACTAGACTAACAAACTAACTAACTGGCTCTATCACGCCCGTAGGTTTGATAGAGTTCTCCATATAACCTTATCCTGAGTTTATATTTTCCAAACATTTTCTGTTTAAAAAATACTTCCCTCAAATAATGGTTAATGTTATTCTGCCACCTCATTCTTAGTCTACCAACTGGGCGTTTTCCCTCAGGTTTTCCTACAATAAGCTTCCATGTACCCCTTTCATTCCCTATTTGTGTCACATGCCCTGCCAATCGCAGTCTGCGAGACTTAACTATTTTTATTATATCTTGTTTCCTATAAAGATCATGTAGATCACTGTTATGTAGTCTTCTCCATTCGCTTGTCTGTTCATCTCTCTTTGGTCCAAATTATTCCTAACAACTTTATTCTTAAATACTAGTATATTTTCTCCTCCCTTAAAGTAAGAGTCCATGTTCCACATACATATAATAGAGAGAAAAACAATTTAAGGTTTTTTGAGAGAAATTGGGACAATTGTCCCTGTAATGCATAATAGCATGCATTTCCAGAATTGAGCCCCATGTTTAATTATTCCTCTGTGCATCTCATTCCGATTTGATACAAACTGGAGTATATATATATATATATATATATATATATATAATTATTAGCGGTACACTGATTTTATGTTCAAGAAGTTTTATCTTCGGAAGCTTAGCATCAGGCAGGGCCTACATAATACGGTAATAAAGCTTTGTGAGGAGTGAAGCCGGTAGCCTAATATGTGGGGAATGTTGTAAGGGACCATGAAAATGTGTATAGATGACGTAATAATGCTATTACACGTCTCACGCATGTGCATTGTTTGAAATTGAACGTTTAAATTTTACGAAATATGTAGTTGTGTGAAGGTTATTTTAGCGCCTCTCTCACGGCTTAATTTTTATCACTTTCTCGTGTGAAATTGTCTTTTCCTTGTAAATTAAGTGGTACATCTTAAAGGGACTATTTAAAACACATTTCTTTATCGGTATGTCATAAGATGATTTCACATGTATCTAACTGGAATATGTGTTTAATAATTAGACAATAAGAGGCACTCCAAAGCGTAGTTTATTAAGTCAATACGCTAAAAGCCGGAAAATCGATGGTTCGAGTCTCGGTTGAATCTGGATTTTTAAAACTCACCTAAAACTTTTGGCGGCACCATGAATCGTGAATCTACTCAACGTCTAATGGAAATTATTACCAAATATGAGTTCAGGGGGTAATGATGACTGTCACGAGAGGCTGACAACCCGACTAGCATCTCGAGCCGATTTTCTAAGAAAGTTTTGAATCTTAACCTCCCGAAGGTCCTCCTTAGAAATAAAATGGGATGAACTTTCAACAAAACAACTTATTTCCAAATATGCCTGGAGTTTCAAAGGCTTGTCCTGAGTTCCAATCATCCCTGTATAAATTACCTCCCTCATATCATGGTTAACGTTTTCCTCCCACATCAATTTTGACCAATGCAAAGTGAGACCATAAAATAAATCAGGAAATTATGAAACAGTTGAGTGTAGAAACCATTGTCCATCATATGCAAAACTACCAGAATAACTGAAAAGCCCATCTTCAACTAATGCCATCTCATAGAATTCCAAAACCATGTTTCTTTACTATCCTCAAGGAAAAATATCTTTGGGAAGTCTTGAAAAGCACTGGATGGAAATTTCCTCTTTGAGACCGTAATAGGTCACATGGTTGATGACATGAAAATTGGAAGGCAGCTATAAGTGATAAGACGAAATTGAAGAGAATAATAGGGAAGACATTTAACTCTGCCAGGTAAAATAAAGCTATTATTATTATTATTATTATTATTATTATTATTATTATTATTATTATTATTATTTATGGACCGGTTAAGGAAGATAGCGTTTGGAGAAGTAGATACAGTTCATGTAGTTTACATCAGCTGTATAAGGAACCATGTATTTCCATATTGGTTAAACACAAATGCTTGAGTGGGCATGACAAGTCCATCGCGTGGAGAATGGACGTATTCCAAGGAAGATTCTCTAGACAAACATAGGGAACAAAAGAAGAGTGGGAAGACCGAAGAACAGATGAATTGATGCTGAGGACAAGGATGCAAAGAAAATTCTAAGAGTGAGGATCTGGAAAAGGAAGACGCTGGATAGGCAGATTTGGAAGGGCTTAATATAGGAGGCCAAGCCCGATATAGGGCTGTAGGCCATAGAAGAAGAATAATAGGGAGGATATGGTCCGAAAACGGGCCCAATCACTATGATTCGGGGTGATGCTTAATTTGATTTGGTTTGTAATGGCACCATAACTGACGTTGTTACAATGGATGATAAGCATTATATAACAGTGGAAGAAATTAGCAGATGGATTTGATTTCTCACGAAGAGCTTTATCCGGGTGAAAGTGAATGTGGCATTGATAACACAAATTACAGGAGAGCATCACACGCTCGGTCGTTGAACTCGGACTGGAAAGGGGGACAAGTGAAAGTGAAACTTTATTATTACTTTGCCATATCAATTGTGCTCTAGCTCTCACAGCTAAACAAAATGCTCTACTAGTTGGTCCTTTTACATATGTTATGCTTTGGCTTACCCTAAATAAAAAAAAAACATTTATTTTTATATTTTTACCGTGTCTCATTTCAGTGCACAGTAATATTCACGAAAATACGTTCGTAACTTCGACCAATATATGGAAAAACCCTGGCGAACTTAAATTAATGCGTTTACAGATAAACAAGGAAGAATAACTCTAATATACACGACCCTGGGGTTTTTCGCAAACTATGTCTTTTTTTATTAATTCTGATGTGTTAATCTCAAAACCGTAATTAGTTTTTTTTCTTATCGCGAAATCGATTTTTTTACAATTACCAATTTTATAAGACTATTTAACTCATGCTCCAAATGGGAGTCAATGACCAATCACATTTCAATGATTTTTTTATTTACAACCAATCACAGTCTTTTTCACTTCGATTTTATCAGTTTAATTTTATCACCGTGAAATCATGCTCCTCCATTTTAACATTCTGAATAGGTCATAGCATCATTTTGCAGTGACCCCATGTGACTACCAGATTGTATATATAATGCACGAATGTAACCTTTTCGTGGTTGCAGGAGATAATATAAAAACATTTGTAGCAGTTGATTATACCACAAAAAAAAAAGAAACCACTATTTGTACTTTCTTAAACGTATTTTTTTCCCAGGTAATAACGTTCCAGAAAAATGTAATTGACATATTTACATCATAGGACATCAGAAATTAATTAATATACAGTTTGATGTGCTTCATTTTTTCTCCACTAGGGTGCATTCTTACAATATTGCGATCCTTCGGCAATAACTAATATGATCTGGTTGCAGTGATAAAAAAGTGAAACATAACGTTTCTCATTTTTTTTCAAACATCGCCGTTTACATTAAATATATAAATATTTTAAAGTAACTTTATTTAAATAATGATTTGTGAGTAAACAGCTTAATTTTATTCGTTAAATAGTCCTAACAAATGTCACTCTTGATTTCCAAATTCTCTAGATAAATTCACTCGTCAATTCGTGAGTCGTGAATTTATCGATAATTTGCAAATCGCTCTTGGCATTACTTATTATAAAGTTTTTTATGTAGTTTTGTGAATAGCTCTTAATTAATTTGAAGATATATAAAAATTCAACTAATAATTATTCAAATGTAAGTTAATAATTAAGCACAGTGGTCAAATACGAATTTATGATTAAGCATGCTGTGGATAATATTAAGTTACAGTAAATTATAACATAAATTTAATAAACTAATTACAAAATTGGTTCAGTTCAAGATCATTTGATAAAAGGTATTCATACTCTTTATATTTCTGAGGGTCGGCCGCGGTGGTGGTAGATATGTTCCTTGCCTCTAGTCCCGAAGGTTATGGGTTCAAACCGGCCGGATCGATGGATTTTTTAACTCTATGGCGTGACAGGCCTAGAACGCCCTAGACCTACTATCCGGCTGCTGGTCTCACATCCATATGTATTAATCACACATGTATAATATACATACATCCAGTGTAGAGGTGACATTTGGTCAGCATGTCGGGTCTCCCATCCGTTATAGCTGGTTTTCTCAACCTGGAGCCATTACTTATTATAGCTACCCAAATTCCTAACATCGCTGGGCGGTCACCGATCCCACACTGGCCGAAATTTCATGAGAAAGGTTCTTCCCCCATGCAAACTCGAACCAGAACAATTCTCGTAGCTTTGCGCCAAGGCATCTTGACTTAAAGATTCGGCTACGGCGCGGGACAGTGCTTGTTATGAAGTCGCCATTTTGAATACATAATTTTCTGTAATGTTAAAAATTGGAAGGAAGATTTCCAAAAGTATTTCTAAGTTATAAACCGCACGGAAGGAGAAGTGTTGGACTCCCACGCAGAAGATGGTCTGAACAATTTTAACAATTCTAGCTTTCATGAAACCGGAACGAGCCAACAGGCTTAATCCCTGGAGGATGATGATGATGATGATGATGATGATAAAAATTGGATGATATCTAAAGATATAATCATGCGGGAAATTGTCTTTATTTACTAAATAAAACTATCAAAGTTTTATATGACTTTCATAAATATTTTATTTAATATTCGTAACAGCTGTTTCAATACACTGTATCTTCTTCATCTGATGAATATACAGTAGTATATTCAAACAGCTCTTGCAAATATTAAAAAAGTAAATATTTATGAAAATCTTGTAAAACTTTGATAATTTAATTTAGTAAATAAACATAATGGATTTTTATCTAGTAAACACCAAATGAATTAATTAAATTACTATCTTTCTAGCATACAAAAGTCATTTCAGATGTCCATTCTGTTGCTGAGAAAAAAATGTAATTTTGTTAGTTGCTAAAGGTGTAGGTTACCCCTTAATTAAATAAAAATACTCACTTGTTCAATAGGTTTCCAATCAAAAATAATTTTGGCTCATCCTAGTTCCTTAAAATAATTCATCAAAATAAATGTGAGGTCGATTGTACTTTATAGGCCTAAAGCTGTCAATATTTAAAGTGAAATTACTTCTGAGAAAAATAATTTAAAAAACTGGATGTGTGTAAAGAGTGTAAAGTGAAGTGAATGTTGTTGGACTTGATTCTCATGCATGAATTGACACAATTAAATGAATATGATCCTCCAGTCTGCATCTCAATGTCACAACCTGCAAGCTCTTCAAGGTCTTCCATAGTACTTCTGTCACAGTACAGGAAGAAGTACTGTTATTTATATGCTGCTAATTACGTTCTACTTTAAATATACTTAATTTAAAACGTTTGTAGTTTCATAAACATGTCTTATGAATGCATGTGGCACGTTATGAGGAATAGAAGTGCACGGAAAATTAAGGGAGAAAATTCCCAGTATGTAGACCAAGAATTGGATGCGAGGATTTCATTAACTATTATATCAGGGATGTGAAATTGTACATAGAGTCATTAAAGAATATTAGCTCAGTATAGTTGCAGTGGAATTGATTGACAATTTTCGAGAAGAAAAAAACTTATATATATATATATATATATATATATATATATCGACAGTGTTCACTGGTCTGTTTGTGCCTATTCCTCATTGACGATTAAATAAAAAAAAATTAATAAGTGAACATGTATATATATATATATATATATATATATATATATATATATATATATATATATATGGTATGATAAGAAAAATAAATGCCTGGACGGGATTCGAACCCGGATCTCTGAGTCTGTACCTCAGCGTGATATCCATTACACTACCAGGCGAATCCAATTCAAACACTTATTTTTCTTATATATGTATTATACTCTCCATTATTACTAGATGTCGCGAGAACACTGTCTTCACTGCCATCTAGTAGCTGACTATATCAAGTAAGCAGATTAAAGAGAATATTTATTTTACTTTATAGCAGTGACGCTTTATCGATGTTATAATTAAATCTTTAACATTGAGCAATGCAAGCTTAATATGGTATGATAAGAAAAATATTTATTATATTTATTATATTATTTATTAATTTTCTTATCATACCATATTAAGCTTGCATTGCTCAATGTTAAAGATTTAATTATAACATATATATATAGTATTTATTCACCCGCACATATCTACACCAATACATAAGAAGAACAGGTAAAAAATATTCTCTCATATCCATGCACCTATCTACGTGTCTTGAAGTGTGATTTCGTCTATTGTACAGTTACATATAGGCCTACTATCTTAAATGTTAAATTTATCACTTCTCACCGAATGACAAATTTTATTTGAAGAAAAAAATATACGCCAAATTCGGGATTTGTATGACCAGAGCGCTGGTGTACAGAACGAGAGATATCGGGTTCAAATCCCGATTCAGGCGTAGGCCTATATGTTTCTCTTCAAATAAAATTTAAATGTAAGCCTACAAAACAAACGTAAAAGAACGCCACACTTACAAAACACACAACCTCACAGAGTAAATACAAGGATGTATGGAGAGCTTATGTCTACACAGCCATTAGCCTCCAGTGTTTCTACACAATGAAACTGACAAAGATATTATTTTTAGAGTACAACGCGGAAAAATATTAAAGGGTTACCTAAATTCAGTTTCGTTTGATAAAAATATATTTAAAACGACTAAAAAGAAAGATTGTTAGAAAAGTATGAGATAAGCACTTGCCTGCTACGGTAGTAAAACATAGAGCATTGAGGAATCAAGGAAAAAGAAAATCTTGTCACTGGAAATTGAATATTTGTGAAGAAATTCAGAATTTATCTAAAGTGGAAGGAATTCCATGTCAGGAAATAAAAAGTATGATGGATCCAGAAGAAACTAATTTGGGCATGTGATGAGAATGACGGATAATAGATGGCTGAAGAACTTAAATTTACCACATCCTGGAAGAGAAAATAGAGGAAGACGAGGATCTAAGTGGAAGGAAAATATGCTGAGAAGGATGAGACCCAGAGGACTGAATTTGGAAGATGAATTAAATAGAAATGAATAGTGACCAGGAATGGGACAGCGGTCATAGCCGTAGAATTATTATTATTATTATTATTATTATTATTATTATTAATTATTATTATTATTATTATATTATTATTATTATATTGGTAACAGATGGACTTCTGGAGGAGGCTTCTAGAAATTCAAGAAGAGACAAAATTAGGAACACTAAAATCAGAGATATAATGGATCTTCAAATAGATGTTCTACAAGTTATTGAAGACAGAAGACTGAAATGGTTTGGCCATGTAAAGAGGATGTCATACGACAAAATACCTAAGATGATATTAAATTTTGAAACTGAGGGCAACAGAATAAAGGAGAGTCCAAAAGAAAACAGTAGGTTCAAGGGGTGTCGAGAGAGTTAACAGAGAGCATGCAGAGAAGATGGGTGTATGGAGAAGTAAAATGTACAATGGGTTATAGGAAAACTAATTTATTTTAGAGAAATTCCCAATAAATAATAAGAAATAATATAATAATAATAATAATAATTATTATTATTATTATTATTATTATTATTATTATTATTATTATTATTATTATTATTATTATTATTATTATTATTATTATTATTATTATTAAACTTTATCCCAGGTGACTTTTTACAAGTATAGAATATTCCTTTGGCAATTTAAAATATAAGTAATGTATTGCATAATATACATGAAGTTTAAGTATGCATTTTTAGACACTATTATCTGTGTTAATAAATGCAAGTAATATGCATTTGATGATCACGTGACTTGGTTGCATTAGAATGCGCGTGATGTCCTACATTATCACGAGGAAGAGACAGAAATCGTGAGGTGGAATTCCAATATCGCTTGGATACCTCGCTCACGACTAGGAAGTGTACCTATGTGTTACGTATCAAGTTTCACGAGTTTTGAAAGACGTACAATTTTATTTGAACATTCCGAACAAACCTATTTGATATTCCATGGCAACTCTTCAGTGCAGGTTATTTTGTTCAGAATACGATAAGAAACGAATAAATAAACTTGACAGTAGTAATGTCATTGACATTTTTAACTCTAAATTCTGTCTCACAACTTTTTTACAGGATATTTTACTACAAACAGCCTACATCAATTTCAGATTAAAATGACAAATTATTGTAGCAGTACGTGAATAACAACCCGAAGAATATATATATATCCATCCATAGTAATTCTACCCGAGGACAGGTCCTTCACTGCAGTCATAGCATTTACATGCTATGCTTGCAGCTTTAGTAGGGAATTGTAGGTGTGGTAGCTTCCCGTTGCTTTCCACATCGGTGAAGGATGATGATAATGATAAGGGCGATGATGATGGCCATATGATTTCGGGGACCGTTTGGGCCTTAAAGTTTTCCTGACATTTGTCTTACAGGTGAGGAAAAACCCCGATAAAACCTAACCCAAGAAAACTGTCCCGACCGGGAATCGAACCCAGGCCCGCTGCGTGACAAGGCAGCTCGCTACCTCGAGACCACAGCGGTGGACTATATATATATATATATATGTTATATATATATATATGACAAGAAAGAAAAATAAACGCCTGAACTGGGATTTGATCCCGAAACGTCTTTGTACTTCAGTGACATTAGTCTACTCAGGCTCCTAGCACTAACATTTATTTTTTCTTTTCTTATAGGCCTATACAATTCTCTCTCATAAGAGGCAGCGGGACATAGCTCGTAATGCCATCTTATGGATTCTATAGCAAGTAGCATTTAGAGAGAATATTTATTTTATAGCAGTAACGCTTTTATTTTTATTTTGATGATATAGTTATATATACATGAATGTAGTTCATTGTTACCAGATAATCTTACGACATTTCTGGCATTGACGGAATTGTAACCCACGTCTGAGGTAGGAGCTCCAGGAAGACTGAGTTATGTTACTCCCAATATAATGGGTAATAAAGGATAACGAAGAAAATGCGAGTCATTACACCTAAACTTAACTAAACCTAACCTAAACTCCAGACCACATAAGACAACAGAAATAATCGATCTTCAAGGTAAAAGTCCTGGATCTGAACCTCATGAACTGTATTCAGAGGCTCTGATCGCAAGATCAAGAGGCTGGCCATATAATGTATAATATATATATATATATATATATATATATATATGTGTGTGTGTGTGTGTGTGTGTGTGTGTGTGAGTGTGTGCTTGTGCTTGTGGGGGAGGAATTTGTCCGAAGAAAATACGGAAAAATATCGAAAATTGAATGAGAAGTTCAGGTATAAATATTGATAATATTTAATGTGGAATAATATAGCGAACTTTTTAATAACATTTTATTTACAGTATGTCCATCACAAAGAAAGTAATACTACATGCTGTAATATACAAAACAATTTACATAAAAATTATTTGCACAATTTTCTTTTGTTTTATTTCATGTTCTATGGCCATTAAACGAACTTAATGTGTTATATTGCATAACTGCCATGGAATACACAGAGTGAGGGAAAGGATTCAATATAGGCCTAGCGGGAATACGATAAAAATTAAAATAGTAACCCGCTTAATCTTACAATTAAAAAGATAACCAACATAGCTCACACTGACCTTATATTTATCATTTTGTGTAGCGCATCATTGCCGGTCCCAAGCCCGGATGAGAAAGGAGATGGGGAGGAGTAACACCTCGTAAAAAAACCTTGATTCAGCTGGCCCGGCTGATAGTGCCATGTGAGGGCCCCTTGCCAGGGAACGGGGAAGACCTCAACGGCAATCAAGGCGGAGAGGGATACCCTTAATACGGCAGATTTGGCGGAAGAGGCACCCTACCCTCACTCAGGGAAAGAGAGAGGAACCGCTGCCTTGCGGAGAAGGAGAAACTTCAAAGGCTAAGGGAGCATCCCCTACAGAAAAGCATGCCTGTCCAAGAGGCATTGAGGTGGCAACTCCACCAACTATAGGCTGGTAGCCTATAATGGGGAAAACTTTAAATACTCGAAAGACTACAAGAAATAAGCAGGCGGATAATAAAACTATGACGACAGGCAAAGAACAAAGGATTTATGATTACTGGAATTTGGCAACCTGGAACGTAAGAGGGCTTAATAAAAAAGATGAAGAATTGGTAGAGGAATTGAAGAAAAGACAAATAGACATAGCTGTTATTAGTGAGACAAAAAAGAAAGGAAGTGGATCAACAGAAATGGGAGATTATCATATGATCTATTCAGGAGTAGAAAAGACAGAAAGAGCCAAATCTGGATTGCTATTTTAATAAAACAAAATTGGAGAAAAAAAACTTATTCCTGGATAAGTGACAGAATAGTAACATTAAGATTAAAGTTAGGAAGAGATAATTTAACAATAATAGGAATATATGCCCCATCTACTGGAAATAAAAAGGAAGCAGAGAAATTCTATAATGAATTACAAGATATAAAGGATAGAATAAATAAAAATGACCAGATAGTAATATTAGGAGACTTCAATGCCAGAATTGGAAATAAAACCATTAAAGATTTAATTGGCCCACATGGAGAAAATGAAGTAAATGATAAAGGGATAATTTTAAGAGATTTTTGTATGTATAACCAGCTACGAATTACAAATACATTTTTCAAACCTAAAGAAATACATAAGTTTACTTGGATGAGTCGGGGATCCAGATCTATAATAGATTACATAATAGCAAACAGAAAATTTTGGACACAAATAATGGATACGAGAGTCTATAGGGGGACAGAAATAGATTCTGATCACTTTTTAGTGGTTGGAAAAATTAGAACGAACAAACCTTATTTTAGAAGGAAAGTAGAAAAGAAATCAGAAAACGAAAAATACAAAGTACAGATATTAGAACAAGATAGTATAAGACAGTTATATGAAAATCGAATAAAACAAAACTTGAAACCAAGAGTTGGAGATGTAGAAATAGATTGGATAAAATTAAAAGAATCAATAAAAAAAGCAGCAAATGAATGTTTGGGAACCTCCAAAAATAGACCAAAAAATCGATTGAAAGTTTGGAATGAAGAAATAAAAGAAGCAATCAGTAATAAGAAGATAGCTTATTTAAAATGGCTTAATTTTGGGACTATTAATGATAGAATAGATTACAAACACAAAAGAGCAATAGTCAGAAAATTATCTAGAAAATTAAAAAATGAAGGATGGGAAAGTTTTATAAAAAATGTAGAAGATGTCACAGGAGCAAAAAGATATGGTTTCAAAGTATTCCAGCGATTAAAAGAAGAGTGTACGGATAAATTGGCTATAAATGGAATGACAGCAGAACAATGGACACAGCATTTCAGACAGTTATTATATGCAGAGGAAGAAGAAACAAATACATCTCCCTGTCCCACAGAAGAATATAATGCTATAACATTGGATGAAGTGAAGAAACTACCAAGAAAATGAAAAATAGAAAAGTTAGTGGAGTAGATGGTATACCAATGGAGCTTTGGAAATATGGTGGGAAACCACTCTATATTAGACTGGTACAAATTTTTAATGATATATGGGCACATGGAATAATACCTCAGGACTGGAAAACATCATTAGTAATACCCATCCATAAGAAAGGAGAAAAAGTAACTGTTCAAATTATAGAGGTATATCATTGTTGACAACAGCATCTAAAATATATACATCCATTTTAAAACGAAAACTTCAGAAAATTACAGAAGATAAAATTGGAGAGGAACAATGTGGATTCCGAAAAGGCCGATCGTGTATCGACGCTATATTTGTTATAAAACAACTAATTGAGAAGTGGAAAGAATTTAATATCCCCCCCCTATATATATATATATATATATATATATTATTTTTAGATTTTGAAAAGGCCTATGATAGAGTCAAACGGGACATAATGTGGAAAATATTGGAAAGCTACCAAGTCCCCAATAATCTAATAAATGCTATAACAAGTTTATATGAAACCACATTTATAAAAGTAAAGTTAGATCATGGGAAAATAACAGATAAATTTGAAATTAACCAAGGTTTAAGACAGGGATGTGGACTATCTCCATTACTATTTATTCTATATCTAAATAAAATTGTCCAGGAGTGGAAAAAACTAAACCCCCCCAGGAGTAAAAATATGTAGAGGAAATCAAATACAAACAATAATCTTCGCAGATGATCAAGTACTTCTAGCGGAGAATGAAGATGATTTGCAGAGATCAGTGTTTAAATTGCAGAATACCCTGGAAAAATACAACATGAAAATATCTTAAAATAAAACCAAATCCATGGCAATCACTGGAAAGGGACTTTCGAGAGTAAAAATAAAAATAAATAATAAACCAATAGAACAAGTAACACACTTTAATTATTTAGGTAATAATATATCACAGTTTCATAATCAAAAATATGTGGAAACAAATTTAGAAAAATATAACAGATTAAATGGTAGAATTAGGAGAAATTTTGGAAAACAAATGAGGAAAGAAATCCAATTGAGATTTCATAATGTCATAGCCAAACCTGCTCTACTATACGGAAGTGAATGCTGGACACTTCGAGCAAAAGATAAATCCCGCATTAATAGTTCACAAATGAGATTCCTCCGATCACTAACTGGAGTAACATTAAGGGATAGAATGAAAAGTGATGAGATAAGGATGCAGTGGAATAGTAGAGAAATGGTTGAACATATACAAAATGATCAGATTAAATGGTTCCAACACGTCCAGAGAATGTCAAAGTCCCGTTTACCAAAGATGATTTACCACCTCAACCCTAAAGGCAAAAGAGACCTCGGAAGACCCTTCAACCGATGGAAAGATCAGTTTTTGCAGTCGCAGAACGGGCATCATCACCCAATACTGCATTCGGAAGAAGAAGAAGAAGAAGATGTTTTTGTTAAGTGTTGTTATGCACGGACAAAATCACGTGAAGGAAATATATGTCGGAAATGTGAATAAACCTATTGGCAAACACGTCGGTAGCACGAATTGCAACAGTAAAGTATCGATGTACTTAGTGAGTTGTTTTCCGTTATAAGTTCGTAGACTGATATTTATACTAGAATAACCGTTTTGAGAGTATGTTAACTAAAATGGTAGGGAGCAGAACTGTATTCGGGAATTCCGAGTTCAACTCGTAAGACCGAATAATCTTATGAGATTTTTTACCGTCAAGGCGCATTTACACCCCTCCAGCAAGCGATTTGGCTCAATTTTTTAGACTTGTATTCAAGTTTAAACCAGTACTGAGCAGAATGAGCTTTTCTTACTTTTGCTCATTTTAATTCAAATCCTGGGTTGGAATTTCATTTCCAGGATTAATTTTACTACAGTTTATAATTTATTCGGTAAATTTAGACTAAGCCAACATATATATATATATATATATATATAAGGCCTGGCATGCGCTACTACGCCTAAATAAATAAAATATGTTTTATGTTTAGTTGAATAAGTAAAAAGAAAAAAAAAATTGAACATGTATGTCGTAATTATATTTAGATACCCCGTGCATTGTCTGGGAATCTACTTAAACCGATCTTCTTGGTATCAATGAGCTGAAGGACAAAAATTGTTATTGTGGTTATCCGTAAATGATAGACATGCTGTGGCGGACATTTTTATAGAATTTTTTGAGATATTCAATTCTGTATATAT
This sequence comes from Diploptera punctata, assembly GCA_030220185.1. Lineage (NCBI taxonomy): Eukaryota > Metazoa > Arthropoda > Insecta > Blattodea > Blaberidae > Diploptera > Diploptera punctata. The sequence goes on along the minus strand of JASPKZ010004941.1, from coordinate 283,451 downwards.
TGATGTAATATGTTATGTACGTTAATTGTCCCAGAAAAATTATCTAAATGATGGCAAAATCCCATTCAAATCGGTCAAATAGTTTTTGAATCCATAATAGACAGACTCGCAGGCACTCATTTTTATATAAAGATTACCAGTGAACGTCTTAAAAAAATGCTGAAAGAAAAAAATATAAACACAATGTACAGTACTGGACAACCTAAGATAAAATACACAATAATAATAATAATAATAATAATAATAATAATAATATTATTATTATTATTATTATTATTATTATTATTATTATTATTTTATTTGGTTATTTATTTATTTATTCATTGTAAATCTATAAATAAAGATCTAAATTTCCTAGGATAGTTTTTTTAAAGCTTTTACACTGGTTTTAAACCATTATATTTAGTTAATCTATTAGTATATACTATAATAATTAAATGTTGCAAATTATTTTATCACACTGAAAAGGCACTAATGTTTTTGATCTTTAGGAGCCCAAAAACAAATCACAATCACAGACAAATGTTAGGAAACGATAAGGTCCAAATAGTTCCCAACACCATCTTAGCCATCGTAATAACCCTTATAATATTCGCTGGCCGATATTACTAATGTCAGAATTATAAATAGAATATTAAATCAAATTATTAAATAATTTATTGCTGTAAATGCTGTTTCCAATTGTCTATTTAGCAATTTTGTGAAATTCGATGAAACTGGCACATGAGAATCGCATTAGGGGAGGTTTTGTTAGCGAATATGTTTGCCAGGAAACGCCGTGACCTGCAGACAACATCTCTGACAAGCGCGTTAGACGGGACAGTATGGGAATAGCGCGCAGGCGTTAAGTTCAGCTATTGAGAATACAAAGAACCACCCCAATGTTTATACAGAGGACAATGAACCCCTGTCAGGAAATAATACTTTCCTTCTATACAGACAAGAAAAATGAAACCAAAACGTTCAATTATTGTAATTTTATCTCTTCCATAATGTGTTCTTGTCCACCGATGTCGTCTCGGGTTACCGTCGCCGCCTCGTACGCAGCGGACCCGGCTTCGACCCCCAGCCGGGATTAGTTTCCTGGATGATAGTTTTTTCGGAGTGTTTCCCACATGTAAGACAAATATCAAATAACTTAAGGCCCAAATGGTCCCTGGACATCATCTGGCCATTATAATCACCATTATAATATTAGCCATGCTTAGTTTGAATGTGTGTGTGTGTGTGTGAATGTTGTGTTTCGTCTTATGTGTTGTCTTGGATGAGGCTCTGATGTTAAAGTAATCATTAATTCGTGGAGTCCCTCCTTGTCCTTGTGTGATCCATAGTTAAAAATCCCTCTTCCGACAGATAGTGCAACTGTAAGGCTCGGGTTTTGTGTGGCACGTAAAAGTGCCTATAAGGTGAGAGGTTAAACTGTGGTAATAGAATGGAATTGTGTGTTCTTACAAATTGTATTTTTTCGATTAATTAGATATCATAGATAAAATCAATAAATACAATAAAATTGGAATAATTCAAATTATGAAAATTTCCAGAGCATATCAAAAGCATAAAAATGCCTATATAAAAGCATTAGCAACACTACTCTATGTTATGGAAATGAGCCATGAATACCTAGAAGTAAGGACATCCATCTTTTTTTTTCTCTCCTTTCTCGTTTTTCTTTCGTTTACACTGTTGTTCCTTTTTGTTTTACCTTTGTTAATCTTTTTATCTTATTCACACATACAAACACAAGACAGGACACACACCCAGACCCAGAGTGGATTTTTTTTTAAATCCCCTACCCCTCCGGGAATCAAACCCGGGTCGCCGGACTACGCCACGGCGACTGAGATAAAGAAAGCATCTCCTTTTTAACATTCTGAATAGGTCATAGCATTACCGTGACTGACTCTTATCGAATCACAGCTAGTGAGATGAAGTTCTTGAGTTCAACACCAGGTTATTCCCGATGAGATCCCAAAAGAAAGAAAGAAGTCCTGCAAGAACATTAGTTATTCATTTTATAAACAAGTGCCAATATAATTGAAAACGCAGCATGCTCATCATATGTCGAAGAGCAAAATTCCAAAAGCTGTGCTTCACTAACACCCACCTGGAAAGAGATTTTTAACACGTCCGAGAAAGAGTTGGATTGAAAACCCAACCTTGAGATCGTAACAGGCCTTAGGCCTTATACTTGTATGGAAGATAGTAATAATGATGATCAGATGAATAATGTGTTAAAATTCATGAATGTTGTTTATAAAGTAATTAATGTTAATTCTTCTGCTTCGTCACGGTTGCTGTTTCCATCTTTACTTTGGTCTTCCCAAGCTTCTTCTTCCTCATGGTGAGTTGTTGTATGTTGCTTTTGGTACTCTGTTCTCAGTCATCCTTGCTAAATGCTAATGTTCTTTCCAGTTTGTTCTATATTTCACCACTGTTGTGTTTAATCCCTCTACTTTTAGATGCTGACTTATTTCTGTGCTTTTTTTGTCTGTTCTCTGATACTCTGCTATTGGTCTAAGGAAATTCATTTCAGCAGCTATTAATTTAATAATAATAATAATAATAATAATATTAATAATAATTTATGATTATTGTTATTATTATTATTATTATTATTATTATTATTATTATTATTATTATTATCAAAATCTTCTTCTTTTCATATATTGTCAAATGGCATATTAGAGATCCCATATTTTAAATGGTGTTGATAAATATCTCTTTCCTCCGGGATGGCAGTTTAAAATCTGACGAGGGATGCTGGTTCGATCCACACAGTTGAAGGTGTTGCTATTCCTATATGAAGAGTTTTTAATTTCTTGTAGGATATCCGAATTTTTGGTTTTGTTTAATTTTATGTACTCAGCTGTTCTTCTCATACAATTCATTTCACCAGGTGTAATTCTGCTTGTATATATTTTCTGAATAGTCCAGGATTCGCTTCCATACCCAAGCGATGGTGTTGATAAAAATAATACTAATTAGATTACTATTATTATTATTAGATTTTACAGGCGAGTTAAGAATATCTGACGCTCTCTTCCACACAGCCAAAACTAATAACTTGCAACATTTTGTCTTAGAACTAATATTAATCTTCAAAATGCCCTATATTCCCATTCCCAACCTACAACCAAGAAACAACAAATTTTCTATTATTTGATAATCTACAAATTATACATTTACCTAAAATGTACATTAATTAAAATCTACACACACACACACACACACACATATATATATATATATATATATATATATATATATATATATATATAGGTGTGGTAGCTTCCCGTTGCTTTCCACACCGGTGAAGGATGATGATGATAATGATAAGGATGATGGTCGGATGATTTTCGGGGACCGTTGGGCCCTACGCTTCGTGACATTTGTCTTACAGGTGAGAAAAACCTCGAAAAACTTCACACAGGAGCCTGCCCCGACCGGGAATCGAACCCGGGTCCGCTTCGTGACAAGGCAGCACGCTATCTCGAAACCACAGCGGTGGTCTATATATGTATATATAAACGAATGTATGTCTGTTTGCCTGCCTGTGCGTTTGTCCTTCATGCGCTGCCATACCGTTCAACCGATTTTAATGAGGCTTTTTTCAAAATGTTCAGGAGTTTCCCGGGAAGGCTTCAGGCTATGAGAGAGTTAATACTCAATCCTTTCATCCTTAAAAATCATCCTTTGTAGTGAAAAACGTTTTTCCAGACCTTTTTAGACGCTCAAATGGCTTACGCTGCCTAAACCATAGCATATACACCAAATTAACGTACACAGAATTGAAAATCTAAAAAATCTACAACAAATCCAGGACGGCATATGTATATCTTTTACGGATAACTCATAATAGCCATTTTTATCTTTTAGCTCGCTGATGCCAAAAAGGTCGGGATTACTACATTCCCGGGTAAGCGTAGCAGCGCACAGCGGGTATTCTTTTACGGATAACTCTCAGTAACATTTTTTTTTTGTTTTTCAGTTCATTTATGCCAAGAAGATCGGGATAAGTAGATTCCTGGGTAACGACAAGAAATCACCACGGGGTATCTACAAATAATTACGATGTAAATTTATGATTATTTTTCTTTTTACTTATTCAACTAAACATAAAAACACATTTAATTTATATAGGCCTAGCAGCGCACACCGGGTATTAGCTAGCACATTATAAGCTTAAACGAAATAATCTACATAGGATTGTTCCAACGATTATTCATATGACATATGAGCACAATAGAATTAATTATGATACACAAACTATGTATAACCCTTTATAATAATAATAATAATAATAATAATAATAATAATAATAATAATAATAATAATAATAATAGTGGTGGTTGGAGTGGTTAGTTTATTTAACTTTGGAGGGTTAAGATTCCAAGACATAAACCATCGAACCAATAAAATAAAGTACTGATATAAAAATATGCATTGTATGTACTGTAATAATTATCTTACAAAATAATAGTATGCCAAAACATTAACATAATTATGAAATTAAGTTAAATTTATTTTAAAATATCTTGCTTAAACAGTTAAGATTGTATATTCTATTTAAATATTAATAAAGTTTTTAGTGAAATGGTGACATTGATCTTTGAATGCAATGGCACCGGAAATGGGCCCACCCAGTTTTGTTATGTTAATTGGGGCTCTGCGTGACTGCGGCAACATTATAAAAAAGTTCCAAGACAAACTATAGTCAAACGGGCGCCCTAAATAGTAAATTATATAGCTATAGTGATTAGATTATGCCTTAATTTTCAATTTAATTTTATTGTGAAAAAAATGTATTCCTAAAACTCATATATGAATACTAATAATACTACTACTACTACTACTACTAATAATAATAATAATAATAATAATAATAACAATGTTTTGTTTATCTTCTTGAGAGAAGTAGAAATTGCAAGAGTCCCTATAATGTATAATAGCATCCGATTCCAGAATTAAGCCTAATTTAATTTATTTCATCCTGCACCTAATCCCTGTTTGTAAATTATTGTTCCTAGGTATTTGAATTCAGTAACTTCTTCAAAAAGTTCTCTAATTTGTCATTAATTAACCATTTCCATGATATAATGTATTTCTATGTAACCACATACTTAGTTATTATATTTACTCCCAGCCCCAATTTCTTAGTTGAATCGATAGAGTGTGCATGTTGGCCGATAGTATCTCCTCGCTATCACCTCATAACATATCATCAGCATATACCAAATGTTTATAACATTCTGTTGCTCCCCAATCCCATCAGATATATTCGCTTTAAGATCCTCAAAACTCATCAAATAAAGTATATAGGTAAGGTAAAGTGATCACACTACAGGCCATAGGAGGGTAGTAGGAGGTTAAGGCACTAATTTTTTCTAGACAATCAGCACTTGATAATAACCGGGTTGTCGGCCTTGCGTGACGGCCGCCTTTACCCCCAGAACAAGAGTCTGGTACTCATTTCCGTTACAGGCTGATCGATTCAGGTCATGGTGCCACCAGAATCTTTGGATCAGTTAAAAAAACCCGGAATTCGAACCCTCGACTTTCCGGTTTGTAGCGTATTGCCTTAACCAACTATGCTACGGCGAGGGCCCCCCCCCCGAAATAGAGTATATACGGTTTAATATCCAGTAACCTTAAGTCATTTGAGGGTTGCAATGATAGCTATCTTAAAAATGTGATCTACTGTTTAAAGTCTGAGTTTATTTTACAATAACGTTTATGTTGTAAGGATGAAGTGTCGATACAAGTGCAACTGTGAAGTTCATAACATTGAGAGAGTGAAACAGGTGTACGTGTACACGTAACACCAGCATTCTGGTGCCGAGAATGTGAAAGTAAGTTTGGTTAGATAACACTTGATTTCACTCCACGTAACAACTTGCCACCAATTTCTTATTTCAACTTGATAAACAAGAGTCCCTTTATAAAATATAAAGTGACCCCTTAGGAGACCCTAGGAGTGGTAGGGGATTAGTAATCCCACTTTTTTAGGCAAACGACAACGTGAGAACACAAGTGTAGTACTAATTTTCTTTAGAGTTCCTTGTTTCTAGTCACTAGGATCGCGGATTCAACTCCGGAAGGGGTCGATGACAAGTATTCAGGGAGGAGCTGTAATCCGTGGTCCCGAGTGTGAAGTTTTTCGGGGTGGTGAAACAACATCAAGTCTAAATTAGAGCTCCTGATGAAAATTTAATCGACCTTTCCTATTCAAGTAATGAGAAATAATAATTACCAATCGGCAACTTTATTCCCCACTCAAACTAGTAATTCAATTGAATAATTTCAAAATACTCCCCCAGCAAAACATATATATTCAGAACTACCTACAATCATATTTTAAAATGAGGATAAAATTATAAGTTTCTTAAAAATAGAATTCTACGGCACAGGAACAATGATAGACCGAGAATTGACAAGATAAGACTTCGAATTGTGACACGTAGTAACAAGACTAGCAGTCCATGGATTCCACCATCGTATCTGCAAAACCACATCATACAACGAACCAAATGAATTGTGCGAGTATACATTGTGCATCAAAAATGTGAACGCTCTCATATCGGATTATGCACAAAGAGGACAAAATTACTAAACCAATATACAAAGCACAAACTGTAAAATCGTATATTAATCTTAATTCATATTTGGCTGCAGTAAGAATAATAAAAACATAAAGTGGACATAAATAAGAATATAAAACTAATAATTGCCCATGATTTTAAACTATGTGTAGCTTTACTATGTGTCTCTTCGGTCAACTAAGCAACTAAGTACTTGTCACACGCTGACATCTGTAGGGAAATAACTGTAAATAAATTAATATTGGTTAAGTAACTCCCGCAGGGAAGAATCCTTGCCCCACTTGGAGATGTACGGGTACAAATATAAAACTGATTATAAACAACAGTTATACACTATAGTTTACGAAATTTCAAATCACTCTATATAATTAATCACTCTGTATTTTATCCAAACACAAAGTGTGATTTAATAACGTGCGCAAGTGTGGTCTAGAATGGGAGGGATTATGCAATTTGAGACTCCCCAAACTATTTTAAGTTATTGCGGGAGATGGCAACGAGGCGGGCGTCGATGACGTGACCGCAACGTCACGAAGGTGAATGCTCTACCCCTCTTCCCTTCACCCAGGGTAAACACATCGATCTACATTGAGATACTTCCTGGTTGAATGACACCTGTTCTAGTTGCAATCATCTGCAGCGGGGGCGGAACACTTACCCTTTCATCTCAAAACACATTATATTCCTGTGTGCCATCACATTAATCCACTCTTACTCTTATCCAAGATAATCAGATGCTTTCATTATAATTTTCTTTATAGTTATAAGTAACAGATTCTGTTACTGCCACTATTGAAACCATAGGTCCATAGCCGCGCGGACGTAAGCTCTACATATATCTCTATCCTAAGCTATTTTTTCAAACATCTCCTGTATAAGATTTAAATTAAAATTCGGAAATACTTTACAACTTGTGACTCGAACATTTTCTCTAAGTTCCAGTCATACACCATGCGCATGCCAACAGACGCGAAGCGATTTCACTATGGAATCACGGGATGCAGGAAACATATACACGATATTTCAACTCGTGTTGTCAACGAACCTAAAAGCTAACGCAATTTAAGTACTCTAACCTGTGAAAGACCAACCTAAAAGTTGACCTAATGCAATTTAAATACTCTAACCCGTGAAAGAATGCACGCTGATTTTATTTAGTGTAAGTTAATTAGTACAGACTCTATGTTGGCTTCACTGGAACAGAATGTTCGTTAAAATCAATATGGCTGTCATGTCTTAATGTGGTTCAATATCGTAAAAAAATCAAATAATCGTTAGAAAACATGTAAACATCACTATAAATGGTGGGAAATACTTTGAAAAATTAAAACCTAAGAATAAAATTTGACAAGAGTTTGTGAATGAATTAAAAAAGTTGCATCACAGGTTGTAAATTTTAGCCTAAAATTCTTTATAACTCACCTCATATTCAGTCTTCTAATTAGGTGGTTTCATCTTCAGTAATATTTCGACCGATGTTATGTCGTTCTTATGTCGTGGAACAATATAACACCGGTCGATATATTGCTGAAAATGAAATCACCTAGGTTTTGAAACCGGTTTAATTAGAATACTAGATATGAGGCGAGGTATAAAGAATTTTAATTTAAATCTTAAAGTAAACTTGATAGTGATTTTTCCTATAATGTCCTGTATAATTTATCTCCTCAAATCATGGTTAATGTAGTACTTTCACCTCATTCTTGGCCTACCTACTGGGTGCTTTCCTCTGGTTTTCCGCTAATAGTGTCCATGTCGCCTCTTTCATTCCCCATTTTCGTGCTATATGTAGTCTACAGAATATACTTACTTCATCTGGCTTTCCATAAAAGTCGTGTAGCGCACTAAGTACTATATTCTTCTCCATTCGCCCGTATGTTTGTCTCTCTTCGGTCCAAAAAATGTTCCTAAGAACTTTTTTCTGAAATATTTAGAGTAATCTTTTCTCCTCCATTAAAGTAATAGTCCATTTTTCGCATCCGTATAACAGAACTGGGAGAATAACAGTTTTATATACAGGGTGTCCCATTCAAACCTCTCACATTTTAATTAATCATAACTAACAAAGTGTGCGGAATTATGAAATGAGGCCGGTATTAAACGAAACAGAAGCTCAAAAAAAATCCATTGCCACACAGCTTGGTGAACTGATTTTTGTGGACTTCCCTGAAATCCTGCTGTAATTTCTTCAATCGTTTCTTCTAAAACACGTGTATGAGCACCTCCTGATTATTTTTTAACGCTTCCAGTCGCCAGAAACTTCTCAAGTCATGCCTTAATGGTCTTCCCATCAGGTGCATTTCCTCCATATTCTCTCCGGTAATTTCATTGCACTGTAATTATTGATTATTGACTTCGTTTCTGCATACTAGAAAACAATTTGTGCTCATTGCTGAGGAGTCGCCATTTTGTTTTATGTCATTATTGTCCAACATACGACAGATTAATTAACTACAACAACGAAAACAAACATTCTTTGAGTTTCTCTTTCTTTTGATGCCAACCTCATTTCATAATTCCGCATACCTTGAGAGTTATGATTAATTAAAACGTGAGAGGTTTGAATGGGACACAGTGCATTTTCAGTTTAACGTTTTTTTTAATTTTTTTTAGGAAAGTTGGGATGGCAACAGTCTCTGTAATGCATAATAACATGCATTTCCAGATCTGGGCCTATGTTTAATTTCTTTCTGCACCTCATTCGTAATTATTATTCCAAGGTATTTAAATTCAGCCATTTCTTCAAACTTTCACTCGTTTATCATTAACTGTCCATTTCCATTATATAACGTATTTCTTTGTATGATCACATGTTTAGTTTTATTGATGTTTAATTTCAGTCCCAATGTCTTTTGTTATTCAATATAATGCGTTTGTTGGCCCTTTTATGTCCTCACTATCGCCTGTTTATATTGTTTATTCTGTTCTGTACTATGAATAGTACAATTTTCACTACCATATGTCAGTTTTGGAACTTCTATAAAATTTCATTTGAGTCTCTGTTATTTTTTTGTCTAAAGAGTTTTTTCTGTCACAACACATCATTTTAAATGTATTAAGTTTTCCACAAAAAACATTAAAGAGAAAGCGCAAACACAAAACTAGTTTTATTATAGTTGTATAAATGGACCGTTAGTTACATTGTGGGACTTTGCGATCCACCGAACCCTCCCATAGGATCCACAAACAAATTATGAAGCTATACATTAGTGAATGGAAATGTGGCAGATGTACATGGCATGAGGTTATTATCTGGATATCTATTTTTGGAATGATACATATCATGTAGGTAGTGTCAGTTCATTGATCGATTCCGTTTTGCTCTAAGTAAAACATCATCAATACGCAGTGTATCTCATATGAGTACTTATGGGTTACCTTAATTTAAATATTAACACATTTAACCTTAAACATTTTTGTAATACTAATATAAGTACCTTTTACATCCGTCTTCCTCAATTAAAATGAATTTTTGTTTAAAAAACTTCGTTAATTAATTGAAATCATATAGGCATTTCAAAATATGTTTCATCTTCGGCATGTTATTTGGTACCAAATTAAATGCCGAAGATGAAACATGTTTTGAAAGACCTACATGATTTTAAATAATTAACGAAGTTTTTAAACAAAAATCAATTTTAATTGAGGAAGACGGGTGTAAAAAGGTAACTATATTACAAACATTTGTAATATATAACCTCAATTGAGATTACAATGAATTTTAGAAATATTGAAAATGTAACCTTAATCCTAAATCCAATGGTTACCAAACTAGTAATCGTAATATTACACTTCGGTTCTGTAGTCACGCAATAACACCAATCGATTCGAATTACTTTTTTTTTTTTTTTTTTTTTAATATTTCATAATTTGCCAATGTGCACTAAATCTTTAGAATATTTCAAGTTAAGTAATTGGATGAAAGTTGATTAATAAATGTATTTATGATTTAAGGATTATTTTATTATTCAGAAAAAAAATTTAATGAAAGAGAGGCATGGAAATTCCGTGTAGGGAAACCAGTGGGAAAGCGCCCAGTAGGTACGCCAAGAATGAGTTGGGAGAATTACATTAATCTTGGTTTGAGGGAGATAAATTATACAGAGGATGATTGGAAAAGTTATATGGAGAGTTTATGTCCGCACTGCTATGAACCTACTGCTTTGATAGTGCCAATGAATTAATTTCTTAGTAAAATAATGTTACTAAAGTTTAATATTTTGAGATTTCTGTATATATTTTATGTCCCGCGCCGTAGCCGAGCGGTTAAGGTAGGAAGCCTTGGCGCAGAGCTACGGGACTTGCGCTGGTTCGAGTCTCCATGGTGGAAGAAATTTTCTCATGGTATTTCGGCCAGTATGGGACCGGTGCCCACCCAGCATCGAGAGGCAATTGGGTAGCTACAATAAGTAGCGGCTCCAGGTTGAGGAACCAGCTATAACGGCTGGGGGACTCGACATGCTAACCACATGTCACCCCTACACTGGCCGTTGATCATCTACCTCTGTGATTGACACATGTGGATGTGAAGGGCCAGCAGCCGGCTGGTAAAAGGGCAACCGCTGAAAAGTGGAAAGACCCTCAATCGGAATCGTATATATTTTATTGTATTCTCAACAATAAAGTATCTATGGAATTGATATTTTTTAAAATAAAATTATCCTGAATTAAGTGTAATTAACTAAATAAGTAATTTATCTCTCTTCTATTTGCCTGAGATTAATCTCTCCCTTTGTAGGTACTTTTACTTGCCGCACGTTACCGGAGTCTTATAGTGATGCAACCTGTTGTGAGAGGATTTTTAACTCTAGGTCACACACTTACTTTTTTTACCACACGAAGATATGGGGACAGCCGACAGTTGAAGAGTTAGGAGTTCATACAGCACGCAGAATCTCCTGAGGATGTCTACCGCAGTAGTAGACGAAACGTTGAGTTTTAATAAAACCAGACAACGGCCATTTAGCCCGAAAAATAAACCCAACAGGAATCAATACACTGCCATGAAAGCCTACAATTCTGAATAGTAATTATTTTTTTTAACATTGCGAACACATATTAAAGATTAATATTATACGTAGAAGTACATGGTAAATTATATAACCGTAACAATGTTTTTATCATACACTAGCGAGTACTCCGCGTGTGCTGCTACGCCTAAATAAATTAAATAGGCATTTGTGTTTTTATTTTCGGTTTAATAAGTAAAATAAAATTTTAAAGGCTAATTAAATTCTATGATTTACGTTGCGATGAACCGTACATGGCGGTTGATAGAAGTAAATTTTTAATTTCGGATTCCATGTAAATTTCCACTTATAATTGTCGGCTTTGCTTTCACTTGATTTTTTTATACTACTTACATCGGTTTACTTGTATGGCATATAGGCCTACTGTGTTTCGTTGCGAAAAATCGAAAATTGCGTCCACTAAAGCTATTTTTAAATGTTCGTTTCGGGTGAACTTCTACACATAATATTTTAAGAGCATAATAAATAGTGGCTAAACACTCGCCGTACCTCAAAACCTATTTGTATCAATTTTTGTAAAGATCGGTTCAGCAACTTGCAAGTAACAAACATACGAAGACTGAATTTTTATATAGTGTAAAGATTTATTTTGTTGTAGATCTTACCATAGCTCACTATCGAACCTGAAAGTTTAAGGTCATGCGGACACAAGCTATCTATTTACCTACCTATCTATAATGGCTTAGCCCAATGTTATGCCATAGCATCTCCTTTGTTAGGAGTTACTAGACCAAGTTAATTTAGTTACCTTACTTGTCCATAGATCAATTCAAATACCTAGGAACAATAATCACAAATAGGAATGAGATGCACAAAGTAATTAATCATAGGCTCAATTCTGGAAATGCATGCTATTATGCATTGCAGAGACCCTTGATGTCCCAACTCCTTTAAAAAAACGTTAAACTGAAAATATATAAAAGTATTATTCTAACAGTTATATTATATGGATGCGAAACATGGACTCTTACTTTAAGGGAGGAAAGAAGATTACGAGTATTTGAGAATAAAGTACTTAGGAAAATATTTGGACCAAAGAGAGATGAACAGGCAGGTGAATGGAGAAGACTTACATAACAATGAACTACATGATCTTTATAGGAAGCCAGATATAATAATAACAGTTAAGTCTCGTAGACTGCGATGGGCAGGACATGTGGCACATATGGGGAATGAAAGATGTGCATGAGAGCTTCTTGTAGGAAAACCAGAAGCAAAACGCCCAGTTGGCAGACCAAGAATGAGATGGGAGAATAACACTAACTATGATTTTAGGGAAGTAGATTATCAGGGAATGATTGGAAAACATTAGATCAGGATAGGGATGTATGGATAGCTTATGTCCGCGCGGCCATGAACCTACGGGTTCGATAGTGCCAATGAGTAAGTATTTGCCCATATATATCATGAATGGCATGCGGTCAATATACCGACTCAATGAGACATCTAGCAGGCAACTAAGGTATTACAAGCATGTCGAGGTCGGTAAATTTTGCTTAGAGGCTTAAGGATCTTTATACATTATTTAATTTAACAATATTGTATTAAACTGTATTGTAATTATAACGTAAATACCTAGTTTAACACTATTTTATTTTATTGCGAATATTTAGATGCATTTTTTATTATGCGACTCTTTAAACGTGTTCTGTTAAAGTGGATAATAAGGACATTGTTTGAGGAAATATCAATTAGTTCTTATCTATCTTAATGAAATGCAGAATGTATAACATTTCCTTTCGATAAACATATTGAAAAACACAATGAACATTGTTGACACATGTCTGTTGTCTTAAATGAGATTTGTGTTTTTATTTAATGAATGCTCTTTGTCACATTAAGTCATTAGCATCGACATTGTGCTGTGGGCGTGAAAGATCCGACAAAATTGATCGTAGGTTTCTTATTTGAGGCTTGAGTTTATCTTACGTAACGTAAATCTACGTTTCCTCCCGAAGGAACAAATGCTGAATTCAGAATTTTTGTTTCCTTAAAAATCTATCGATCTTAAGTGGGGCGTGTCTAAATAAATGTTACGGGTGGAGTAACCAATCACAAATTGACTGCCCTGGCTGAACTTCGTAAAAAATCCATTTCTAGTGCTAATAATTTTGACCACAAATTTGTATTTAGTTTCTACCTTTCCGCCCCAGACTTTCATAAGTAATGCCACGAGTGATTTCCAAATTATCGTTAAATTCACGACTCGCGAAGTGAGGAGTGAATTATTTATCTAGAGAATTTGGAAATCAAGAGTTGCATTTGTTAGGACTATCTAACGAATAAAATTAAGCTGTTTGCTCACAAATCATTATTTAACTAAAGCTATTTTAAAATATTTATATATTTAATGTAAACGGCGATGTTTGAAAACAAATGAGGAACGATTAGTATGCTTAATTTGCTTATTTTATTCATCACTGCAACCAGATAATGTTATTCCTTGTCAAAGGATCGCAATATTGTAAGAATGCACCCTAGTGGAGAAATTTATAATCAACATTATAGGTATTCATTTCTGATGTCTTATGATGTAAATATGTCAATTATATTTTTCTGCAACGTCGTTTAAGAAAGTGCCAATAGCGGTTTCTTTTTTTTCTTTTTGTTGTATAATCCTTTGCTACAAATGTTTTTATATTATCTCCCGCATGCGCTATCTGCTGGCATTCATGCACTATATATACAATCTGGTAGCCGTATTTCTTAGATAGTCAGTCACTGCAAAATAATGCTATGACCTATTCAGAATGTTAAAAAGGAGGAGCTCTCTTTAATATGATAGACTTCGGTTGATGAATTCGAGGCGATTGGTTGTAAATAAAAAATCATTGAAATGTGATTGGTCATTGACTCCCACTTGGCGCATGAGTTAAGTAGTCATTAAAACATTCTTCTTCCGTAATATTAATTTTAACATCACTTGCCGATCTTCCTTTGTTTACTCGATATTTAATACCATCTTGCATACAATTGTTCTTAATTTTGACACCTGATTGTAAAAGAGTTTTGTTAAGGTAACCTGATGGAAAACGATTAAACCTAAGGACTAGATCGATTAATAGGAAGAGGATGAATATTGAGGGTTTTGAAAGTGAAAGATTAGAGAATGTTACAGTGAATAAGACACAATGCAGGAATATTGTGAAATACGATAAAACTTCTTCTTCTTCTTCTTCTTCCTTCCAAGTATTAGGCCAAGGCCTGTTACGATCCTATAGAAAATTTTCCCCTCCAGCGTTTCATAGGACGGCCCAGTGATCTTCGTCCTCTTGGTATATAATTATAAACAGCTTTGGGGATCCGATTTGAACTCACTCCCTCAAGATGGTGTTTCCAATTTCATTCTGGGTTGTGACGCCAATTGAAGAAGAAATATTCAAATTCACTGAATCCTCTAAAAGTGTGTTTTCTATCTTGCAAATCTAAACATTTTGTGTTTTCACCGCATCCCATATAAAAACACATTTATATTAAAAATATATTTAAAGTAATTTTAAAATGTAATTTGTCACTAATATATACTCGTATGACAAATGAGGGAATTTTTGAGGAAGTGGCTGAATTCAAATACCTAGGAACAATAATCACAAATAGGAATGAGATGCACAAAGAAATAAAACATAGGCTCAATTCTGGAAATGCGTGCTATTATGTATTACAGAGACTCTTGACGTCCCAACTCCTTTAAAATAACGTTAAACTGAATACATATAAAACTATTATTCTACCAGTTATATTATATTGTTGCGAAACATGGACTCTTACTCTAAGGGAGGAAAGGAGATTACGAGTATTTGAGAATAAAGTTCTTAGGAAAATTTTTGGACCAAAGAGAGATGAACAGACAGGTGAATGGAGAAGACTACATAACAATGAACTACATGGTCTTTACAGGAAGCCAGATATAATAAGAGCAGTTAAGTCTCGTAGACTGAGATGGGCAGGACATATGGCACGAATGGGGAGTGAAATACGTGCATGGAAGCATCTTGTAGGAAAACCAGAGAGAAAACGCCCAGTTGGTAGACCAAGAAGGAGATGGGAGAATAACATTAACTATGATTTGAGGGAAGTAGATTATACAAGGAATGATTGGAAAACATTAGCTCAGAATAGGGATGTATGGAGAGCTTATATCCGCGCGGCCATGAACCTACGGTTTCGATAGTGTCAGTGAGTTAGTTAGTTAGTTTTATAAGGACGGAATATTATGTATTTTATTAGCATATTCAAATCTTTCTTCCTTTTCCTGTCATGAGTTGTGGTTAAAAGATCTGTTGGACTTTCCTTTATCCACCTGCATTACGAAGAAAATTATATAACAAGATATATAGGTACTCATTTTTGTGCTTAATGGGTATCTAGGGAGCCAAAGAGTAAAAGGGGTTCAAAAACATTTGGAGGAGGCTTTTATCAGAGTCTTGAATTGATATTTTGTCAATTATTATTTTATTTTAGGCACCTCCATGGCGCAAGCGGTTAGACGCTGGTCTGTCACCGTTGGGTTCCCTAGATCGAGCCTCGGTTATTCCATGTGGGTTTTGTGGTGGACGATACGGAGCTTGAGCACGTTTTTCTCCCATTTTCCCCTGCCACAAATTTCATTCCACCATTTTCTTCATACTCATCTCATCCATTTCGTTTCATTTCGTTCATCCGCCCTTGTGACGGTGCATCAGGATTGGTCAGCCCTTGTAGTTCACAGGCATATATATAGGGGTTTAACCCCTCGACCAGACCCTGAATTGGCCACGAATTGAGGATATTTATTTATAATTTTATTTTCACGTTTAAGAGGTTCATAGTGTCAAAATAACGAATTAAAAAAATATTTTTTTAGGGGGCATTTAAGGGGATTTTTATGCAAGGTATCATATACAATACTTCAGGTCTCAACCAAGTTTTCCCCCTTTAAATGATGCTGCCGCCTGAAGTTCTTAAGATATCGAATATGATACAATCGACCACAGTGAGTTGGAATAATTCCAGAAGTGAGAAAAAAAATCCAAAGTTATCACAAATGATACCAAAGGATGCAGAAGAGTATGAGACTTGCCAGTAAGTTAAATGTCCCTTGAATAGATTACTGGTCTGGACCAGGGTAAGACCAGTGGTGGACTGCCACCTTTACGCCTCTGCTGAAACAATACATATATATGACATGGAAAGAAAAATACACGCCTGAACGGGGATTTGAACCCGGATCTCTAAATTTATACTTCAGTGCTCTACACTTAAGCTATCCAGACATCCTAGCATAAACATTCATTTTTCCCTTATATATATCCATCCATAGTAATTCTGCCCGAAGGCAGGTCTTTCACTGCAATCACAGCATTTTCATGCTATGCTTGCAGCTTTACTAGGGAATTGTAGGTTTGGTAGCATGCCGTTGCTTTCCACACCGGTGAAGGATGATGATAATGATAATGATGATGACCATATGGTTTCGGGGACATTTGTCGTACAGGTGAGGAAAAACCCCGATAAAACCTCACCCAGAAAAACTGCCCCGACCGGGGATCGAACCCGGGCCCGCTGCGCGACAAGGCAGCATGCTACCTCGAGACCACAGCGGTGGACATATATATATATATATATATATATATATATATATATATATATATATATATATTCCACCGCTGTGGTCTAGAAAAATAATATTTCATGAAAAAAATACATATACACACATACATAAAACGGTATTAAAATAATAATAATAATAAATAATTCTAATATTTTAATAATAATATATAATAATAACTAAAATAAATAATTATAATATTTTAATAATAATATATTGGTCTTGTTAACCAAAAAATAAGGATCCCTTTTAGAACTGCTTGTTTGCTCTCTTAGCCGAGGGAATCCCCTTTTGAAATCTGAGTGATTAGAACATGTCGATAGAATGGAAAACAACATAATACCAAAAATCCTAGTCTTACAAATCAATTGGGAACAGAATCGAGGATATCCAATGAAGAGACTTCTGGACTAGTCTAAAGTGGAAAGGAAGAGACCAACAAGTGGCCTAACTCCATATAAGGGAAATTATGAAGAATATATTTTATATCTTGGAAAGGTGATAAAATATGGGAGAGGCTATGCATCGTTTTTGCAGGATACACATTTTCATAATGTTTATTCAACAAAACCTGACGAGTTGATTTGTTTATGGCCCTGGTATTTTTTTCTCTGCACTCAATAGTACAAGGACAATCGTTTGGCAACCGTCAATTAACAACAAAGTGTGTTTGAATTGACTAGTATTTTCTGTTTCATTCGTGTAATTCCGGTCGCAATCGGGTTTCTTCGTATGCCAAAACTCGGTCACTTTCGATTACAGTAGTGTAAGCGTTTCGCATAAGTCAACGACCGCGCGACCTACTAAAGGCCTGCCGCGAGGTTACATGCATGCGGAAAACAACGACACAAGACTCCGTACAAATTTCCAGCGTATGTGCTTTATTTAGTTTTAGTTTGTCTTAACTGTTTGTTTCATAATTTAATTTCATCAATAACATGTAAGTCAATTTTCAACACAATTATCATCCACATTTATTTATTATATTTTATTATATTCCAATATATTGCATTATATTTATTTGTATTATATTATATTACATTTTAATGCATTATAATTATTATATTATATATATTATATATATTATATTATATTATATATATTATATTATATTATATTATATTATATTATATTATTTATATTATATTATATTATATTATATTATATTATATTATTTATATTATATTATATTATATATATATTATATTATATTATATTATATTATATTATATTATATTATATTATATTATATTATATTATATTATATTATATTATATTATATTATATTATATTATATTATATTATATTATATTATATTATATTATATTATAATATTATATTATATTATATTATATTATATTATATTTTATTATATTATATTATATTTATATTATATTATATTATATTATATTATATTATATTATATTATATTATATTATATATTATATTGAATTAGTCCACTGCTGTGGTCTCGAGGTAGCGTGCTGCCTTGTCACGCAGCGGGCCCCGGTTCGATCCCCGGTCGGGGCAGTTTTTCTGGGTGAGGGTTTTATCGGGGTTTTTCCTCACCTGTAAAACAAATGTCAGGAAAACTCTAAGGCCCAAAAGGTCCCCGAAATCATATGGCCATCATCATAATCATCATCCTTATCATAGCATGGAAATGCTATGATTGCAGTGAAGGACCTGCCTTCGGGCAGAATTACTATGGATGGATATTGAATTATATGTATTATGTTATACTAATATTACATTATAACTAACTAACTCACTGGCACTATCGAACCCGTAGGTTCATGGCCACGCTGACATAAGCTCTTCACACAACCCTATCCTGAGCTATTTTTTTTTCCTCAAATCATGGTTAATGTTATTCTCCCACCTCATTTAACTGGACGTTCTCCCTCTGGTTCTTCTACAAGAAACATCCATGTCCCCTTCATTCTCTATCCGTGTCACATGTCCTGTCCATCGCAGTCTAAGAGAATTAACTGTTTTTTATTATATCAGGTTTCCTATTTCCAGGTATCCTATTTCCTATACCGGTATCGTAATGTCATGTGGCGTACCGTTATTCAGTCTTCTCCATTCACCCGTCTATTCTTCTCTCTTTGGTCCAAAAATTTTCCTATATACTTTAGGAACATTTTTGGACCGAAAAAGAGATGAACGGGCAGGCGAATGGAGAAGACTGCATTACAGTGAGCTTCATGGTCTTTATATTATATCATATTGTATTATAGCCTATATTATGGGGCACGTAGTAACGTAATTTGTTAAGATAGTACGCTACAATCTGGATGGTCAGTGGTTCGAGTCTCAGGATTTTTAAACTGGCCTAAACATTCTGGAGGTATCATGGCTCTGGGGTCGACTCAGCCTCCAACGAAAATAAGTATCAGACGCTTGTTCTGGGATTAAAATCGGACATCACGCAGGCCTGACATCTCGTGCCGATTATCTGGATACAGTAGGTGGGAGCCTTAATCTCCTACTATACGAACGGCCTCCTACGGCCTGTAGTGGGACCTCTTTACCTTAATTTATTATATTAATCGATCGCAATAATCTAGTGATTATGTTCCTTGCCTCTTGTCCCGAGGGTCGCGGGTCCAAACCCAACCGGGGTCGATTGATTTTTTTAGGATGGAAAAATGCAAGGGACAAGTCTTCCGGAAGGGACTGTAAGCCGTGTAGCTTTTTAGGCTCATTAAAGAACTTCAAGTGTGAGCAAAATTTAACCGATATACAGTAAAGTTCCTTATTCGCGCTTTCATTATTCGCGGGTTTAAAAATTGCGACACAGTTCCTGTAATCGCGGCTAAAATTTTGTTTATTCGCGGATCCAGTCGGCATATTAGAAGGATTAGTAACCTTTATTAACGCATCGGCAAGTGTTTCTACAGAGGCACGTGCCAAGGCGACTTTTATAAAGAGCGATACGAACCAAATGGACAAATATAAAATAAAAACAAACCTTATTGTCACTAAGCCTAAAGTTCGTTGTTAAAGGCCACCGCCGTCGTATTTCACGTGTCGCTATGTCCGTTATAAATGCCGCCCTCGCCACGATGGTGTCTTATTGTTCCAACTTGTAATTTGTTGCAATAATTTTGATTGAATAACACGTGTCTCTTCTGCTTTGTTGGCAATTTATAATGTTGAGTAAAAGGAAAGAAAATTAGTTCCGAAACGGGGGAAAAAAAGTAGTGTTGCTGCTTAAAGTAAAAACATATATATGCTTGAAAGTTTACGCGTTGGCGAGTTGTTTGCGTCTATATGACGCTGTTTCAATGTTAATGAATCAACTGTACGATTGATAAAAAAATCCGAAAACAAAAAAAGGAATTCTATCGCTGAATTTACAGCTGTATATCAGTCTGAATTGAAAGTCCTTTTAAAAGCGGCTAAACAGAAAAAAAACTGATTTATTTAAGCCCTTTCCTAAGCCTGACAGTAATAATTAATATAAACTGTTGAAAATCTTACATTAATTGATTTTATTTCGATAATTTTTATTTTATTTTGGAACCTTGGAACGTATACCCTATATACCCATACAAATTACCATTCCATATTCGCGGCATATTTGCGGAACTTTTCACACGAATAA
The DNA here is from genome assembly GCA_030220185.1 of Diploptera punctata. Taxonomy (NCBI): domain Eukaryota; kingdom Metazoa; phylum Arthropoda; class Insecta; order Blattodea; family Blaberidae; genus Diploptera; species Diploptera punctata. The sequence continues at coordinate 262,622 of JASPKZ010004941.1, read as the reverse complement.
GGAGATTTTACTATATATATATATATATATCTTCGAGACAATGTACTAACCTCATGTCACTCGCTGATATCTGTAGCGATATATGCATACCTACATACATACATACATATATACATAGTGTTGTGCCCAAGAGCAGGTCTTTCACTGCAAACTCAGCATGCTCCACTCTTTCCTTAACTCAGCTTTCATTTTTGTATCCGGATACAAACCATTTATTTTAATATTCTCTATCATACGATGTATTTTTCTGCCTCTAACTTTCTTCCCGTTGACCATTCCGTCTAGGGCATCCGTAAGCAGGCAGTTTCTTCATAGCCAGTGGCTAATCCAATTTCTTTTCCTCTTCTTTATGAGTTCCAGCATTGTTCTTCCTTCACCCACTCTGTCTAGCACATCTTTTTTAAGCTTAACTAAATTAGTCTGGTTAAGAAACTTCCACAAGGGGAGGACCCATGTCCTCAGCGGGACGAACGGGAATCAATCAATCAATCAATCAGTATTACATTGTATTGTCCATTGATGTGTTCTCGAAGTACCGTCCCTGCTTCGTAAGCATCGGGCCCGAATTCGGGGCAAGTTTCCTGGGTGATGTTTTTTTTATGACGTTTTTCCTCACCTATAAGACAAATGTCAGGAAACTTGAAGACCCAAACGATCCCCGAACTTTATCCGGCCATAATAGTCATCATTAACATATTCGTTATGTTTAATATGAATATTTGTGTTTGTGAATGTTGTGTGGTTTCGCCATAATGTTGTGTTGTCTAGAAGAAGGTCCCGACATTGAGCTGATCCCTCATTCGGAGAGACCCTCAATGTCCTTGTGTGATCAGAAAAGTATGTGTGTGAACTATAGTTAAAATCCCTCTCCCGACAGGTCGTGCTACTTAAGGACGGAGTCGTGTGACAGGTAAAAGTACCCATAAGGTAAGAAGTTAAACTGCGGTAATGGAATGGGATATTATATTCCATCCTTCCATAGTAATTCTGTCCTAGGGCAGATCTTTCACTGCAATCATAGCATTTTCATGCTATGCTTTGCAGCATTACTAGGGGATTATAGGTGTGGTAGCTTCCCGTTGCTTTCCACACCGGTGAAGAATGATGTTGATGATGACCGGATGATTTTCGGGGGCCGTTGGGCCCTAAGCATTCTGACATTTGTCTTACAGGTGAGGAAAAACCTCACCCAGGAGCCCGTCCCGACCGAGAATAGAACCGTGATAAGGCAGCACGCTACCTCGAGACCACAGCGGTGGATTGGATATTATATTAATGTATGCCAAACAAACCTGTTTTGTATTATTCTATAATGGCGTATACCAGTGTTGAGCCATAACCTCTCCTTTGTTAGGAGATCATTTACCAATTCATAGTTACTTTATTTGTTCATAGATGTCATGAGTGGCATGCGGTCAACACACCGATTCAATGAGACATCTAGCAGACAACTAAGATATTACTAGGATGTTTGAGATCGGTAAATTTTGCTTACAGGCCTTTTCATTCAGGCTTAAGGATATTTTACGAGCCTGAAAATCTTTAGACTCGGGATCCAAGGCTTAAAGTCCAACCCGGAGGACTTGCTCCTTGGATTTTTCGATCCTAAAAAAAATTAATCGACCGCGGTTTTAACCCGCGACCCTCGGATCCAGAGGAAAACAGTATAACCTCTAGTCCACCGCGGCCGACGTTTTGGATTGTAGGTGTAACTATTCAAATAGGAGAAAATCGCTATCCTCCCACCATAACTTAAACACACGATCGAGCGAAAATTTAACTCAAACTGTTCCTCTACACCGAACATCTCACTATTCCTCATCCTTCCTTGCTTCAGCCACCCGACTCTGGAATCCCCCCATCATGTATCAAGGGCTGCACGTCTCAAAAGCACTTAAAAAAACTCCCTAAATATTTCCTTAGACAATATAATATATAACCGAGTTCCACGTATACTTTTATTATTTCTTTATATTTTAAACTTTATTTACCAAGCCAATTACCTAATCAAATTATAGGTTATTATTATTGTTAGTGTCCACCGCTGTGGTCTCGGGGTAGCGTGCTATCTCGTCACGCAGCGGGCCCGGGTTCGAGTCCCGGTCGGGACAGGCTTCTGGGTGAGGTTTTTTCGGGGTTTTTCCTCACCTGTAAGACAAATGTCAGGATGCGTAGGGCCCAACGGTCCCCGAAAATCATCCGGCCATCATTATCATCCTTATCATTATCATCATCATCCTTCACCGGTGTGGAAAGCAACGGGAAGCTATCACACCTAAAATTCCCTAGTAAAGCTGCAAAGCATAGCATGAAAATGCTATGATTGCAGTGAAAGATCTGCCCTCGGGCAGAATTACTGGATGGATTATTGTTACTATTATTATGATTACAAATTTTATTTATTTTCATTGTCAACTTTATATTGTGTAGCCGGCCTATATATATATATATATATATATATATATATATTGTATCATTAATCTTGTAGATAATTCATAATTGTTATTCTTCTTCTTCTTCACTTCACGGGTTAGGCAAAAATTGCCTGTTCCGCACTACAGTTCTGTCCATCTTTTCACTGCCCTTCCTACATTCCTTGAGCCTCTTGGCTTGTAGTTGAATGCTGCTCTTGGTAATCTTGTTACATTCATTCTTTCTACATGTCTAAACCATTTCTCTCCATATTATCTGATTTTCTCATTCAATGGATATGTATTTAACTCTGTTCTTATATATTCATTCTTTATCCGATCCAATCTTGTGCAGCCTTTTGTTCTTCTAAGGAAGTTCACTACTGCGCTTTGTATTCTATTTTGTAATTTTGTGGTCATTAGCCAAGTTTCGCTCCCATAAAGTAATGCAGGAACTGCCAATGTTTTATAAAACTTCAATCTCGTATCTCTTCTTGTTTTATTCTTCAAAGTTTTATGTATAGTTCCGCATATCAATTGAAATTTCGACAGTTTCATATTTATGTCTCTTTCAGTTTTTGTGTTTGTAGTAAAATTACAACCCAAATAATTAAAAGTTGTTACTTGTTCCAGAGGTTTGTTGTCTATTACGATTTTTGATCTTATAGGCCTATGTTCATTTCCCCAAGATGCCATTTTTTTTATTTTGATATTTTAAAATTATATTCTTGGCATAACTGATTTAATTGATGTAAAGAGTACTGCAAATTATTTTCATTAATAAGCACATCGTTAGCATGCATTAAAACGTTTAATATTTTAAAACGGTCAATTCCTATATATATATTAACAATACTTTTCCAATTTTGGATGATGTCATTAATATATAGATTAAAAAGAGTAGGTGATAAACTATACCCTTGCCTTACACCTCTATTTATTAAAATAGCTTCGGTCTTTGATGTGCCTATATTTATTATAATTTGAGTTTTTACTTACAAACTTTTTATAACATAAATTAATTTTGCGGGGTATCCATGTAGGCCCTATTTCCATAATTTTCCAATAACTTATCTCTATGAACACGATCAAATTCCTTCTCAAAATCAATTAAAGCAACCTGCGTCTGTAGGTTATGTTCTCTTCTTTTTTCAAATATTTTCTGAAATATGAATAAATTATTATCTGTTGTTGATCGTCCCTTTCTAAAGCTATTTTGATGTTCAAGTATTGCTTCTGCTATTATTTTAAGTATTTTATTTATAACCCTTGCATAGATTTTATACATTTAATTAAGTAGGCTAATTCCTCTATAATTCTTACATTCTCTTCTATCTCCTTTTTTAAATAACGATATGACTTCAACTATATTCCAACTTTCTGGTATTCTGCAGTTTCTCCAACATTCATTAAATAAATGCTGTATTCTCCAATGTAGAAGTGTTCCACCATATTTTAGAAGCTCGATATTTATCTGACCAGGACCAGTTACTTTTCTGTTTTTGGTTTCTTTTAAGGATTCTTGAAGTTCATCAAATGTAATCATATCAGTTTGAATTTCTCCTTTTTCATTATCTGGATATAATTCTTGTTTTTCTTCATCTTTTTCTTTTTCTTCTTTACACCACAAATTTTTATAGTGTCCTATCCATCTTTCTTTATTAATAACATCTATTTTTGCAGTATCCTTTTCTGATTTATTTAAAAGTTTTATAACTTTGTATGCAAATTTTGTCTGCTATGAAAATCGTTTTCTATTTCACTTGTAAAATTATTCCAAGAATGTTGATAAGCTGTCCTAATAATTTATTTTGCTATATTCCTTTTTTCTAGATATTGTTGTCTCGATTCTTCTGTTTATAAGTGTTATTATATGTATAATTTAACCCTGGTGAAGTGGAAGAAAAGACCTTACGGTCTTAACTCCATCAGGTGAAATAAATAAATAGTAAATGCTTTTGCGTATTGCACTATGGGAGGCCTGACCTATTTGTGACGTTACGCTGAATATTTATCTCATACAGATGCAAGTTGCAAGTTCTAGTGCACTTGGAACCACATCAACAAGTATCGTTCATAACGCAGAACTCACATTCCTTTTATAAGCAAGAATCCTTGAAAATAACATCATAATGTATTAGGCGAGGTGCTATAGAGTGAATTATTACAACAATGTTGTTCCTGAGGTGCACTTCAATAAAGTAGATCCTACATATTAAGTTAATGTAATCTGTTGTCATGACAACGGTTTTCTTGTACATAATACGAACGGCATTATGAACATAATGTATTGTCTAGTAAACTTAAAGATAATAATAATGTAATAACTTTAAATAGCATTTATTATTATAGGCGGGACCTTGGTTAACCAGTAAAGGATTTTATTGTAAGTGATATACTCGATTTACAAGTTGCATATTTTGCAGAAATGATTCACGGCGTGAAGTCATCAGAACTGAGTAGATCAAATCGCAGCAGGGAGCTAGGAAATAACCTTCGTTTGTCATTGTGTATTGTTTACTGTGAACTATTCTTATAATTTATTAATATTTCTATCAAAAATGTTACTGCTGCCTTTCAAAAAAATATCTTATTTCGGCCAAAGAAGTGAGAGGATGATTTAATGACAGATAAGGCGGGACTCTTGATAAAGCTGTTAGCAATAGTTTCTCTTTTCTCTGTTTAGTTTACCTAGTTGAAACCTAGCAACACGCCACTGTACATTTCTTTCCTTGGATCATTTAATGGAAGATGAGGCGGACTCCTGAAGAAGCACTTCAATAGCTTGATTTCTCCGCCCTGCAGGGTTGTGTAGTTGAGACACACCACTGTATCTTTATTTCCTGAGCCCCAATGCGATGTTCATTTTCGAAGATACGATATAGTTAAATAACTCATTTTTATCTTCATAGCTGCGAAAGTCTCATGTTTGTAAGTGCAGTGGTTCCTAAGATATAAAAGGAATTTACTTATATTTACAATAATTGAAATTTATATTTCACTAAATATATTTTATATCTTCTTCTTGTAAGGCCTTGTTACCCTCAACGAGATATAAGTTCTCTCCCCCTACAGGGAAGAAAATGAACCATTAATTTAATTACACTTGTTTTCGTATAAATGTCATTGGAGTGGCCCATGGTCAGCGTTGCTCGTCATACTGACATCTAATAATAATAGCTTTATTTTACCTGGCAGAGTTAAGGCCTTAAGGCCTTGTCTACCACTCAACCAGGTTTAAAAAAATACAAAAGAAAAGTCTTAAATCTAAATTACAATATATATATATATATATAAACGATTACAAGTTATGAATACAATACAATTAATATTTATAATGTATTTTGATTTACTCTAAATTTAACGAATTAAATATATAATATGTACAATATATATATATATATATATATATATATATATATATATATATAAAACGAGGAAAAGATTAATGACATAGTATAAAATTAAATAAATAGAGAAAAATTAATTATTAGACAACAGGTAACTGTATAAGCGTGACTTAAAGGTGCCAAGTGTGCGGCAACCCCTGATATCTTGAGGGAAGAGATTCCAGGAGCGGGCAGAGGCTACTGTGAAGGAAGTAGAATAGGAGGAAGTGCTATGAAGAGGAATTGTTACCAGACTGCTATCTTGTGACCTAGTGTCAATATTGTGGTAGGAAACCAAGGTAGTACTAGGACGGGAAAATTCGGTAAATTTTGCTTAGAGGCCTTTTTTATTCAGGCTTAAGGATCTTTTACGAGCCTGAAAATATTCAGACTCGAGACCCATGGCTTAAAGACCCTCCCGGAGGACTTGCTCCTTGGATTTTTCCATCTTAAAAAATTCATCGCCCCCGGCCGGGTTTTGAACCCGCTACCCTCGGGAGCAGAGGCAAGGAGCATAACCAATAGATACGTTTAAAAAATTGATATTTGTATATCCACTAAATAAAATATATTATTTATATTTATAATCATAACATTATTTATATAAACATATAATTCATTTGTATAAACATTACCTGCATAGGCCTACATTAGATAAAAATATTCAATTTCATACTATAAGTACATTGATTTTATATTCCTTGCAACCCCCATAATAATCTTTTCTTATGGGGAAAATTTTTCTCATGAAATTTTGGCCAATATGGTGTCGATACACATTCAACGTGAGGAATTTGGGTAGCTACAATAAGTAGAGACCCCAGGTTGAGAAAAAGATTTATAACGGCTGAGTGATTCGACATGCTAACCACATGTCACCCCTATAATGACTAGATGATCTTTCAGGTCTGTGATTAACGTATCACGATATGAGGCTAGCAACCAACTATCAAGCCTTCTAGACCTGCCACGTCATGATTCATTTAATATAATTTAGATGATAACAATACAATTATTATTATTATTCGCCCATCAGGGTGACAAGTTTTCAAATTTCACATTTGTGCTTAGACATGAAAGTCATTAATTAATCCCCATTCCTTATTTTTTTAAACCTGCAAATCCTTGATGGATATGGACCACATATTGCTACTCCGCGTACAGAGACCGGCTGAAACAATGTTAAGATTACTTTCAGCTGTATGTTGAATGTATGTGTTGATCTTCGACGGGTAGAATTATTTGTTCGTCCATGGGTTTGAAATGGATGAACAATTGTTTTAGAATTTTTGACCTTCCTTTCTCTATCCTTGTTAAGGATATTAATGTAGGGTTTCATTTGTTGCAAATGCATAGAAAGCGTACATTACCTTCAGATGATTTTCAAGGTTTCCAAAGTTAATTTATCATTAATTTACAGAACTACATTCAACCTCTTTAAACATAAAAAAATGCAGTTCCATGTCTGTGCTTATCGGAATTCTAGATATCAAACAAACAGTCACAAAATATGTTTCATAAATTCTAATTTATTTGGGATGTCTATAATGAGCCCTCAAGTGAGATTGGCACTTATTTTTCTACACGGGTTCTTAATAATAATAATAATAATAATAATAATAATAATAATAATAATAATAATAATAATAATAATATCAATAATAGTATATCATAGGCTTCATGAATTGGACCATTTGATCCGTTCTTTCTCAACAATTTATATCTGCTCTCGCCAACGCTTTTTAGGTCTTCCATTGTTTTTATCTTTCCAGTGGCCTCATTGAATTATTAAATAATAATAATAATAATAATAATAATAATAATAATAATAATAATTTTATTCGGGATTTTTTGTGATATTTACACAGGTATCCTCAACCCAAATATACAATATTTTTCTTCCACACTTTCCGATATTTTGTGTCTGCTTCTGTCATATTTCTCTTCTTCGTGTTATCCTGAATTCCCTTTATCAACGTTGGCTTTGGTCTCCCACGTTTCCCTTTTCCAGGCGGTATCCATTTTAATACTTTGTTTCTATGTCCCTTCTTCTCATTATATGTCCATACCATCTTAGTTGGATTTCTTCAATCTCGTGTACAATATCCTTTTCTACTTTCATAATTTCTCTTATTGTAAATAATATAATTAATAATAATGATAATAATAATAATAGAAATAATAATAATAATAATAATAATAATAGAAATAATAATAATAGAAATAATAATAATAATAATAATAATAATAATAATAATACTAGTTTTAATTTAGCCGTCAGATTTAAGGTCTTGTTTACCACTCAGTTTAGGCCTAAATAAAATATATAATTAGTCTAAAAATTAAGTTACAATAGAAATAAATGATTACTTAGCATGGCTACATTAGGCTATAATTGATAAATATAAACATGAGTATAACTAATTGTTATATAGATACAATTGTTAAAATTATTACGATGATTATAACAGTAGATTTATCCTAAATTTGAGGAATGAAAGAGAATTTTTTATAATATAATAATTTAAATGTAAAAAATACAAATGACTTAAGAATAAAAATAAATTGTATAAAAACTAAGAAAGATATCAGTCTCCTAAAATAAGATGCTGTGTCTGCGAGGAACTGCAGGATGTAGGCTACACCTCTCGACCATAAGAAGTATGCAAGAATTCAATATGCAACAATTGGAGGAGAAAATCTCCACATAGAGAAATGAATGGCTAAACATGTATCTCAAATGACAGCAGTTAGAAAATATCTGGATATGCATCAATACCACCCACAGGGACGATGCGATGGAAACCTGGACGTTCACAGAAACGTCTTCTAGACTCCGTATGTTGGCAACCGAAGCAGGTCGACAGTAATCTAATTTTGTTCATGGAATGTGATACTGCTGACGATGGTGAAAATGTAGGAAGTGGTATTGTCTAATTTGCTGCAATTGATACTGAAGTCATTAACAGTTTTGCTCTCCAGTTCTTTGAGGTTTGACTATTCATAAATAATTGACAGCAGTTCAGTTGACAAGCTGGAATTCGCTCATGTCTTCCTCTGGGTGTTCCAATACTGTAGGTGATGGGAATAAATGTTTATTTTATGAAGGTCAGTCGAGGCCTCCTGCCAATCTTGATAATACTACTGCTGATTTCCATAGCAGATCAAGCAATTTAGTAGGATATGTAAATAATCATTTTCATTGCTTGTGCTGATAGAAGTCTTATTTATTTATTTATTTACTGAGTTTTAATTTTGTGTGTTCAAGAATAACAACAATAGTAATAAGCAAACTAACTCACAGGCGCTATCGAACCCATAGGTTCATGGCCGCGGGGACATAAATTATCCATAAATCTCTCCGAGACACTTAATAGCAGCTATAAAGAGTTTGTACTGGAACACAAATTTTGTTATAAAAACTAGAAATGAAGTAAGTAAAAATAAAATTCATACTAATCAAGGAGTTAAACAAGGATGCAGTATCTCTCCAGTTTTGTTTAACCTATACATGAATGATATAATAAAAAATGGAACAAAGAAACAAATAAAGGAATAAAATTAGATAAAACACACTACTTGGAAACATTATTATATGCTGATGATCAGGTAATAATAGCAAATACGGAAGACGAACTTCAAAGGAATATTTTTAAACTACATAGGCCTAATATATGTGAACAATATAATCTCAAAATATCTATAGAAAAAACTAAGGTAATGGCATTCCAAGGGAAAAATCAAATAAGATCCAAAATAGTAATAGGAAACAAAATCATATAACAGGTGAACCATCTCATTTATCTAGGATGTGACATTTCATTTAATTATGATAATGATATAACTAATAAAATAGCAAAATTCCAGGGAATATGTGGTACGATAAAACGATCACTAAATAACAAAACAACAAGAGAGACCCAAATGAAATTTTATAAAACGTTGGCAGTACCGGTACTGCTCTATGGTTCAGAAGCCTGGATACATAAAAAACAAGATCTAAGTAGGACAACGGCGGCAGAAATGAAATTTTTTAGATATGGTAGAGGGTGCACTAAGGAAGACAGAATCAAGAACACAGAAATAAGACAAGAACTTGAAATATTTGCAATAACTGATAAATAGATACATATAGACAAAAAATGGAAGCAATACATAGACAGAATGAATGAAGATAGATATCCAAAACAAATAACAAAATACAAACCTAAAGGCACCCGAGATGTGGGCAGACCTAGAAAGAGATGGGCTGAAGTCGGAACGGGTCAACAGACCTAATCCATATGATGATGATGATGATGATGACATCCCTCTCCTGAGTTAATATTTTCCATCCATCCATCCCCTGTATATTCTACTTCCTCAAATCATGGTTAATCATCTCATTCTATAATAATGCCATTAGGCTTTCTCTTCTATTCAACCAGAAAAAAAAAGTACAGAAAGATTATCTAATATTATAATCTAAAAAAATAAGTAAATATGAATAGATGTGTACAGAATAACTAAAATTAATCAAATAATTATAATTAGAGAATCTAGCATGGGTCGACTCAGCCTCTAACGGAAATGAGTACCAGACGCTTGTTCTGGGGGTAAAGGCGGCCGTCACGCAGGGCTGACAACCCGGCTGACATAAAGTGCCGATTGTCTAGAAAAAGTGGGAGCCTTAACCTCCTACTACCCCAAGGGCCTCCGGGTCTGTTGTGGGATCACTTTACTTTACTTTACTTTACTTTAACATACAAAGATCATGAATTTATCTGCGAAGGGGCCAATTACGAAAGAAATAGATTTTAATTTATTTTAAACGAAGCTAAAATAATAATGCAAGTTTCCTAGTTTTTTTAATTATATACAACTTTCCTCACTAGAGGATTGCCACAAGGTCAAAGTGATACAGACAATTATTTTTCGAAATTGATGAAATAGGCTACATTTTGTAAACACATTTGAACATTTAAAATTGTAATTGACGTATATTCTATAAAGTAGAAATTTTGTAAAGATGATCTCTTAAAATTGAAATTAACCCTCTAAAGGCAGCGATGGAAAATTTAGAAAGATACACTCTATCCAAACCCAAGGAATTCCAAAATTTAGCTAAGAATCCTAGTATAGTACCTCTTGCCCCGATCATCAATCTTGTGACAGTTATACTATCTAATTGGTATTTATATTTGTAATAGTCAACTGTTGGCTCATATATGGCTTTCTTTTCAGAGTCATAATAATAATCCATCCTCCATAGTAATTCTGCCTGAAGGCAGGTCCTTCACTGCAATCATAGCATTTTCATGCTATGCTTGCAGCTTTACTAGAGAATTGTAGGTATGGTAGCTTCCCGTTGCTTTCCACACCGGTGAAGGATGATGATAATAATGAGAATGATAATGATGATGATGACCATATGATTTCGGGGACCGTTTGGGCCTTAGAGTTTTCCTAACATTTGTCTTACAGGTGAGGAAAAACCCCGATAAAAACCACATCCAGAAAAACTGCCCCGACCGGGGATCGAACCCGGGTCCGCTGTGTGACAAGGCAGCACGCTACCTCGAGACCACAGCGGTGGACTATAATAATAATAATAATAATAATAATAATAATAATAATAATAATAATAATAATAATAATAAATTAATAGAAGCTGAAAGACATGACAGCAATGGATGGATGGATAGATGGAGTGAAGAGGTGTACGAACAGGAAGAATTTGACAGAAGATCATCAAGACAGAAATTTATGAGAAATACAATTACCTTGGGTTGAAGGAAAACTTCTATATTGTAATAATCCCTTGAAATAAAATAAAAAGTATCAAAAAACTGAAATTAAAATGTAGGCATTTACGTAGGCTTACATACACCAAACAGCTTAAGCATTGAATTAATAGTTACAAATAACAGTACATTATATAAAACAAATAAAAACACAACTTTTATCATAAGTAATGCCACGAGTGATTTCCAATTTATCTGGAGGATTTGGAAATCAAGAATGGCATTTGTTAGGACTATTTAACGAATAGAATTAAGGTTTACTCAGAAGCTATTATTTAAATATATTTACCGGTATTTTAAAATATTTATATATTTAATGTAAACGGCGATATTTGAAAACAAATCAGAAATGTGAGGTTATGTATATTCATTGCAACTTCATCATATTACTTATTGCCAAATAGGATCGCAATATTGTAAGAATGCACCCTAGTTGAGAAATAATTAAACTCATCAAATTGTATATTATAATCAACATTATATGTTATTAATTTATTTTTTTAGTAAAAAAACTCAGTAAAATCAAGGAATCTGTTAATTATTTGCTATATTCAGTGTATTTGTTGGAGAAAGATAATGCTCTGAGCTGTTCAGAATATTAAAAAGGAGTTTTCTTTGTTACAAAAGCAGGAGCTGATAAAGATAAATCGATAAAGAACAAGGTAAAACACAACTGTAATTAGCTGTAAAACAAAATTAATTGAAACGCGATTTGATTGGACATTGGCCACCATTTGGGTCATGAGTTAAATAGTCAAAATAAGCTCAGCAGTCTCAATTTCTGATTTGGAAAAAGTTAAACAATGAAAAGGCCATCCAGCTTTTCTTCATAATTTAAATCTAATTGAAAAATACAGTGAAAAAAAAAGAGTTAAGTCACTTTTCTATGAAACCTATAAAACAGACGTTTAATTACATAACTTGCCTACTTATGTGTTTTGTATGCCAAACTGTAGATGTAAATAAACCGTAACTAAACATTTCTTTCACTGTTTCACACCTCTAAATGACAGTCCTTTCAATGGAGAATTTAACAGCACTCCAAACTCCATTTCGACATAAAAGTGACTTACTTGGTTCTTTCCCTGTACCCATATATTTAATTTTGTATGATTTTATTATTAGCTGATTGAGTGGAAGTTAAGGCCTTGTTACTTTAACTTTTCCAGATTAAATAAAGCATTATTATTATTATTATTATTATTATTATTATTATTATTATTATTATTATTATTATTATTATTATTATTATTATTATTATTAATTTTCTTGTAGACATGTTCGAAAAATCATTGTTAATACACTTACTGTGCTCTTCTGATTATGAGTATGATAAAGCTTAGGGAAGTATGGGGTTGGAGAAATCATGCATATATTCACTATCCCTGAGAACGCAATTTGCAGGTACATTATAATTTGAATTGCAAGTTTGTGACTTACAGGAAGACGACTTTTCTTTTTCATGTGACTGCGGTTTCGTAAGAAATACTCGCTTGCACTTGATTGTGAAAGTGGGCATTGGCATTTGGCAGTGAAGGGAAGAAACCTGGCCTGTTTGGACGGTCGAGGTTACAATATCTCTCTCTTTCAAAACATGTTCGATCCAGATACAGGGTTAGCCTGAATACACGAGGAAGCGCGTTCCAGTTACCACATGGTATGACAAATCCTTTGCATGGTTTCCGGATATACACTATTTCCTTTCTTTTGTAATAACTTACTGCGAAGTATGCAAATAAAATGTGTGTCGCTGTAGGCCTTTGGAAAACACGTATGCAACTGAAAGACAAAGGAGAATAATTTCATCAAAAACCACAAAAAAAAGTCCGTCACGCAGGACATATATAAATTAGGCGAATTCCTCACCAAGTCGAATTTATGGTCCACTTTTGCTGGTTTACGGAATATAAATATCTTTTGTTAAATTGGAAAACCCTAATTTTTATGCCTGTTTAATTAAAAGTTACGGACTGCAGTGAAAACGAAGAACTATTTTTATTTTGGGGTTTCTGATAATCCCCCATTTCTAATGGTCGGATTTCAGTGATTTTTTTTTCTGAGAATATGTTCCTCGTTTTATTTTGAAAGCACATACTGAGTTCCATTGCTAATCATTGAAAACTGCGACCGCTATAGCGATTTTTAAATTTTCGTTTCAGAATAACTCCTACACCTAATTTTCCGATTTTGATGGTTATCGAACTCAACCTCTTACTTTTTTTATTTGATGGACCTAGTTGCTAGGTATCTATTTTAACTTTTTGAAAATAAAATTCTAGGATTTTTTTTTTTGACAGAATGGAGACGAACAGACAGGTGAATGGAAACGAGTGTATAATCACTGTGCTACATATTTATGGTAAAAACAGTTTAATAATAACGGTTATGATTCATAGACTGCGATGAGGTGGACACGTGGTACAAATTGGGAATGAAAAAAGAGGAAAACTATAGGGGAAAAGGCCAAGTAGTTAGGGCAAGAATGCGATAGGACAATAACATTAACCATGATTTGAGGGAGCTGAATTATACAGGGAATGATTGGAAAACATCAGCTCAGGATTGTGATGTTTGGAAACCGTATGTTCTCCCGGGCATGAACCTCCGGGTCCCATAATGCCAGTGAGTTAGTCATGATTCATAAATTTTCAGCTACCTATAACTTTTTGTATTCGGTACATTTTGGATATAAACTCAACATAGGACTACGTTGTAACGTTTGTATTTCGCGGAAAAGGCGAGAATAGTGGTCTCGCATTGGTAGAAATAAATTATAGACCATCGAAATGTCTAGGTTCTCATTCCAGAGATCTCAAAGAGTCTCTACTTGCCCTTTCGGGAAGGATCGAGGGCCAGAATATTCCATTTTGAATTGTCTCCACCGTATGCCTAGAAATTTCCCTCTGTGACGAAGACAGGAAGTGAGTCAGTCGTGTTTTTGACAGCGATAAGTGGGTGGAGAGAGAACAAATTGTAGTGAGCGAACTCATTATATACTGTAAAAGGCTTAACAGTACATTATCTTTCCCTTAATTTTCCATAGTATATTTTTGTAACATTGTTAGTCTACATACTTCTTCTGTCTTTACTAACATTTTCTTTTAATTTTTTTAACGTTATCAACGATACTTTTAACGTTCTTTTACAATTTTTTAGGTATTTATTTATTTACGTGTGTGATTATTTACGGCATAAACTACATAAAGACGATCCCCGGCCAACTGCTACAATATTTAGTTTTCTGGTGTACGCATTTAGATATTTCATGAAATACGCTGTTGTGTAATATTAGTGTACGTGTGTTTGAAAAGTTCAAGAACCGGTATCAGTGTTTTGATTTAATTTATACAGAACCTTGGCCGAATTGTCATGCGTTGACAATCACCACAGTACATACCGTACATAACATGCCTTGTATATCATGTTAAATGTAATAACTTTTTTCGCATGTGTTTACACGAGTAACATTTTGCATTCTATCTAAATCCGAAGTAATGTAGCTATTGAGGTTGTTCTCATAAAAAGATAGTTGAATCATTTTGACAAATCCTCTCCTTTCCTACTTAGTGGCCATGACGGGAAAAAAATATATATATATATATATATATATATATATAATTGTGTGTGTGTGAAAGAGAAAGAGATAGAGAGAGAGAGAGAGAGAGAGAGTGAGAGAGAGAAAGAGAGAGAGAGAAATAAAGCTAAATATATAACATGTTGAAAAATATTATATAATGGAAATTGACAGTTAATGACAATAAGGGAAATTTTGAAGAAGTTTTTGAATTGAATTAAAATACCTATAAACAATAATTACAAACAAGAATGAGGCGCAGAAAGAAATTAAACATAGTCTTAATTCTGGAAATGCATATTATTATGCATTACAGGGACTTTTGTACCAACTTCTCTTAAAAATGTTAAACTGAAAATATATGAAACTGTTATTCTACCAGTTATATTATATGGATGCGAAACACGGACTCTTACATCAAGGGGGGAAGATTACGAGCATCTGGGAGTAAGTTCTTATGAACATTTTTGCACCAAGGAGAGATGAACAGACAGGCGAATGGAGAGGACTACATAACACTGAGCTACGTAATCTTTATAAGAAACCAGATATAATAAGAACATTTAAGGCTGGTAGACTGCAATGGGCAAGGCATGTGGCACGAATGGGGAATGAAAGAGGTGCATTGAAGCTTCTTATAGGAAAACGAGAAGGAAAAATCACAGTTAATAGACCAAGAATGGGGTGGGAGAATAGCATTATCCATGATTTGAAGGAAGTCGATTATTCAGGGGATATTGGAGAACATTAGCTTAGGATAGGGATGAATGGGGAGCGTATGTCCGTGTGGCTAGGATATAAATGCAAAATTTAATTTTTTAGGGTTTTTAGGGTTATTAAATTCTATCTTCAAATCACAGTTAGACTAAAAACATTAAAGACTAAAAGGGTATAAAACACTGGCTTTTCCAATACTTTTGTATAGTAGCGAAATATGGACATTAAAACAGAAAGATATGCTGAGACTTAGATCTGCCTAAACAAGATATATTCTTAGGACTGCATAATACACACTACTTCATAAAAAAATAAAGACGTCTTAGAAGAATTACACATGAAACCTTTACAAGACAAAATTTCTAATTATAGTCAGGATACGAAGATGCACCATGTTCATCGAATGGAGGATCACAGGATGCCCAAGCAGATGTTAAGCTATCAATCTGCAGGAAGAAGAACAGGACGTACACTCAAAAGACTTTTGGATGACGTTTCTATTGAGGCCGAAACAGGTCAACAAATGGCATAAATTCGTAAATGAACTATGATGATTATCACGATGATGATGACAAATCAACAAGAAAAGTTTCCTTGATTTTTTTTTTTCCTCATCTGCAAGACAAATGTCGGGAAATTTCATCCAAAGAATTCAGTCCACCCGTAATCCAAATCGGATTCCGTGGGTCGGAGGTAATAGTTATTACTCCAAAAGCCCTCCATGGCGCGACAGACCTACCAGCCAGCTGCTGGCTTCACACCCACATGTGTTAATAACAGAGATAGACGATCATCCAGCCAGTGTAGAGATGACATGTGGTCAGCATGTCGGTTTCCCGAGCCGTTATAGCTAGTTTTCTCAACCTGAAGTCGCTACTTATCGTAGCTACCCATTTACTTACGATGTTGGGTGGGCACCGCTCCCACACTGACCGAAATTCCATGAGAAAATGTCTTCCTCCATGGAGACCCGAAGCAGCGCAAGTCCCGTAGCTCTGAGCCAAAGCATCTTGCCTTAACCACTCGGCCACCGCGGGACTAATGATTGTTACTGTATCATTTTAATCTGCGAACATTTCATCACAAGAACGTTGTTTACAGGTGATTCTATTGTACAGCCATTAGTCATAGCCTACATGCGATAAACACGATTTCATTAATAAGGGGAACATGTCACATCTCATCTATATTGAATTGAATGGGAACAAGTAAGTGAACTTACATTAAGCAATGCTATTGAGTGCTAGAAAAAAAATTGATTAAGCGAAGGAGAAAGTTGAAAAGTGAAGAGCAGAATCTGTTTCTTCTTACGCAACTTTCGCTACAGGCTAATGGCCGCAAATTGAATTATGTAATGATGTAATCATTTAGTTTCGAACCTACGTTCTTCTACTAACATACTTAATTTTTAACAAAGATTAAAAGGCAAGTTTTTAACATACATTTTTAAGATTTATGTCAGCGACATTTTCATCCTTAAAGTAAATGCTGAAAATACATAAACATTGCAATTTTATGTCCGATTGAAATGGCTACCTTATATTTCAAAATAATATAACATACTAGCTCTTACTCGGCATGCACTGCTACGCCTAAATAAATTATATATGTAGGCTATTTATATTTTTACTTATTTTTAATTGAATAAGTAAGAAGAAAATTAGAGGTTAATTAAATTGTATGGTATACATTGCGACAAACCAAATATAACGAACGGTTGCTAGAGTCAGTTTTTAATTTCAGATTTCAGGTAATTATCCACTTCTTAAGGTCGGATGCCGCTGTGATTTGGACAATACCTACATTGGTATATTTAAATATCATATACTGAGTTTCGTTGTGAATCATCGAAAATTCCGACCGCTAGAGCGATTTTAAATTTTCATTCCATACCCTTAAGAGTTTTAAACATATAGCGGCTAAATACTCGCTGTAACTGAAAATCTGTATGTACAAATATTCATGAATATCTGCTGAGCGGTTTATAAGTCTATAATAAATCACAACATACGCAGGGTGAATTTCTATGTATAAAGATAGCGGTGAAATTCAATTCCGGCGGCATGTTTGCTGGTTCAAATTCTGCCGGAGTTAGATTTTGTTTGTTATCGGGTTCAACAATGTCCTCCGATCCCACACACACACACACACACATATATGTATATATATATATATATATGACTATTCAGAAAGAAGGAACAGACTTCAAACGATTATTTCTTCCAAACTACAAAAAATAGAAACAGAATTCCAATATTCCTGGAAAGAGAAAAGTTCAAATTTCACTATTATATGCATTCAATATGAGCACCATGTGTTACACGACGAATATCAGAAACGGTGGCTCATTTATTGTCACACAAGTTTCGGCTGGTCTCTGGTAACCGAATTCACAGCTTCAACAGTTCGATGTCGCAGATTTTCAAGAGTGTCCAGGCATAGGGAGGATAAAAACACGGTCTTTTATGTAACCCCACAGATAAAAATCACATGGGGTTAGGTCTGGTGACCTGGGAGGCCACTGGCGATGAAATTGATCTTCTGCTCCTCCTCTTCCAATCCAACGTCCTGGAATGGTGTTATTCAGGTAACGTTGGACGTGGTTAGAGAAATGCGGCCGTGATTGAAACTTCAAACTTAATCTTTCCAGGAACGTTGAAATTGCGTTTCTATTTTTTGTAGTTTGGAAGAAATAAATGTTTGAAGTCTGTTTCTTCTTTCTGAATAGCCCTGTATATTTCACGATGATTCCTCCAAGCCTCATTCTTACATTTTTCTGACTACTGCTAGTGTCTATGTTAGTTTTGGTCTTCCTCTGTTCCTTGTTGAATTTCATTCATCAATCTTCTTCAAGAACTAAAACATTTGTAAATGCTATTTTCATCACATTATAATTCATCTTTATTACTACCGATTTTCTTAGCATTAATTGCATTAGTTATTCTTTCTTTCGGTCCACCGCTGTGGTCTCGAGGTAGCGTGCTGCCTTGTCACGCAGCGGGCCCGGGTTCGATCCCCGGTCGGGACAGTTTTTCTGGGTGAGGTTTTTATCGGGGTTTTTCCTCACCTGTAAGACAAATGTCAGGAAAACTTTAAGGCCCAAACGGTCCCCGAAATCATATGGCCATCGCAATCATCATCATTCATATTCATCTTAGATTAAGCTTAGGGACTCTCCTGGCGCACCACTAACGTCATCACCACCCACATATCATCGGGGCAACGTAACCCCGCCTTCCAGGAGCCCCAACCTCAGAAGTGGGTTACAAGTAAGCCATGCCAGGAGAGAACACCAGAAATATCGAAAAGATAACCTGGGCCATTTGCGAAAAAAAAATTCTTTCTTTCATTTGTTGGTTTTGTTTCATTTCAATTTTGTAACTATGTGCATCTTCAATTATTTTTATTTTAAATACAGCCCTAACATACATTTGTAAAATAGAAATACAAACCTTCGATATTTAATCTAATATATAAAATGAATGTTTGTTTGTTTGTTTGTTTGCTTGTTTGTTCGTACTTTATGCGCGGCCATACCGTTGTTCCGATTGTGATAGGGCTTTTCGCAAAATTTTCTGGAGATTCCCGGGATGAACATAGGCTATAAGAGAGTTGTGATACTCAACTCCTACACCCTTAAAAATCGCCCTTTGTAGTAGAAAACGTGAAAAAAAAGTTATTTGGACGCTTAAATGGCTTACGCTGCCTAAACCATAACAAATACACAAAATTAATGTACACAGAATTGAATATCTCAAAATGCTCTATAATAGAGTCCGCAACAGCATATGTTTATCTCCCACGGATAACCCACAATAACCATTTTTGTCTTTCATTGATGCCAAGAAAATCGAGATTCCTGTGCAAGCATAGCAGTACATGGCGGGTATTCTTTTATGGATAACTCACAATAACGCATTTTGTCTTTTAGCTCATTTATGCCAAGAAGATCGAGATAAGTACATTCCCGGGCAACACCGGGTAATCAGCACGGGGAATCTTAAAATAATTACGATATACATTTATAATTATTTTTCATTTTACTTATTCAACTAATCATAAGAAGTACATTAATTTTTGTCTTTCAGCTCATTTATGCCAAGAAGATCGGGATGAGTAGATTCCCTGACAACGCCGGGTAAACAGCACGGGGTACCTAAAAATATGAATTTATAACTATTTTTCCTTTCACTTATTCAACTAAACATAAAAGCACATTAATTCTCATTTATTTAGGCGTAGCAGCGCACACCGGGTATTAGCTAGTATATAATAACTCTTCTTTGGTCTTCCGTCTGCCTTTTCATATGTTCTAACCATATTAACCTTTAAATTGGCACCACATCCTATAAGATACGTTGGTTTAATTTGTTTAATATTTTTAACAGAGCAATAAAAAATGAATCAGTTGAAATTCTTTGAATTTATGTCAAATTATGCAACAATTATTTAATTTTATCATGTAATTTTCTGAGACTAGTAAATAGGACCAGCGAGGATTTGTAATTTTTTTATCAAAAATATTTTGATATGAACAATTTCAGTACCTACATTTCTTTGGAATTCGCTAAAGTAAATGAATAAAAAAAACATAATTATGGTTATCTGCATTCCATCTGAACTGTCTGCGATGTGATAGTGGATTTTGCTGAAGAGTGTACACTAACTGGTAATATAAAATAAATAAACCAGAAGCGGATTAGAAATAACTCATATATATGACCTTCAATATGTAAAAGTAAACACCTAATCACTATATAACTTCCTTCTACAGATGAAATAGAAGTCTACCGACAACTTTCGTAGATTGTTCAGGGATGTTGCATGTGTATTTTGATATAAGGAATCCATTTCCTCCCATGAATAATTATTACCAAAAAGATCCTTGTCTCGATCAATAGTGGTCATAGAGTATATACACATAACTCTGAAAACATTTTACGAATCTTATTAATATTCAAATAACTTATTAATTACACTGAACAACAAAAAATAAACTTTCTTTTTTTGTCTCAGAAAGAAAAATGTGTGATTCTGATAGTATTTTTTCTCCTGAATTCAAATATGATATCGGTTTTTCTCCATCATGCAAGGTTTCCGAGAGACAAGAATTTATAATTTCAAACACTTTAATATTTTCTACATTCGTAACTACACAATATTCGAACATTCGGACTCGCCTAGAAAGTAAGAAATGACTATTTTCTGCTATATTTCACCTGTGGAGCATCCCTCTTGATGGTCCAACAATAATCGGCTAGCATATTAGGATTCCATTTGCCTTGAAATCTCTTTTCCATAGCTGAAATCTCCTGAGTTAGCTCATTTGGTTTTATTTTACAATGGACAAATGGAAGAAAAAACGTTTATTAAAAAATCATTATTTGAATCCATTAATTGAAATTGGAATTAAAAAATCTGTGGGTGATGGAGAAATTCCGAATACATATTTCAAAACTGCATTAAGTACAACTATTGGTACTCATGAGACAAAAATCATGTTGACCAGTGTAATTGGAGATTTTCATTACTTGTGATCAAGAGATATCTACCGAAAGACATTAGATATCACTTAGGAACTTTATCCTTATGATAGAGGGGAAAATATTATGTATTTCTAACATATTAATCTACAAAATAAAATTCGCTAAAATCGGACTTACGTACTTTTACCCTAATGCCACAATTATTGTCCTTTACCGTAGGATTGGATTAGTGAAATAGAAATGAACGATGAATTTTGTTTTTATTTTCCTCGTATTGTGAGTCCAGTATCCGTTAAACACTTGTTAAGTTGGAGCTATAATTTTATTAACGTCATAGCTAACTCACTAGTACTATGGAACGCGGAGGTTCATGGACGCACGGACATAAGTTATCATAAGTAATGCCACGAGTGATTTCCAAATTATCGATAAATTCACGACTCACGAAGTGAGGAGTGAATTTATCTAGAGAATTTGGAAATCAAGAGTGGCATTTGTTAGGACTATTTAACGAATAAAATTAAGCTGTTTACTCACAAATCATTATTTAAATATAGTTATTTTAGAATATTTATATATTTAATGTAAACGGCGAAGTCTGAAAACAAATGAGAAACTATTAGTAAGCATCATTTGCTTCTTTTGTTCATCACTGCAACCAGATAATATTATTTATTGCCAAAGGAACGCAATATTGTAAGAATGCACTCAAGTGGAGAAAAAATGAAACACATCAAACTGTATATTAATTCATTTCTGATGTCCTATGATGTAAATATGACAATTACATTTTTCTGGGGAAAAATACATTTAAGAAAGCGCAAACAGTGGTTTATTTTTTTCGTGGTATGATCAATTCTACAAATGTTTTTATATTAACTCTCGCATGCGGTATGTGTTGACATTCATGCACTATATATATATATATAATCTGGTAGCCGTATTTCAGTGAGTCAGTGTGACCTATTCAGAATGTTAAAAAGGAGGTGCTTTCTTTATTATGATAAACTTTAGTTGGTAAATTCTAGACGAAACACGACTGTGATTGGTTGTAAATAAAAACTCATTGTAACGTGATTGGTCATTGACTCCCATTTGGGGCATGAGTTAAATTGTCCATAAAAACATATCCTGAGCTAATGTTTTCCAATGATTCCCTGTATAATTCAACATCATTATGAACTTCACGGCATAGACCTTCTGGTCTGTTCCGGTTCTTCATTCCACCGCGTTCTTGTTTTCCTTGGGATCTCTTGCCTTCAGGTGCACATTTCCAGGCTATTTTGTGTATTCGGCTCTCTTCCATTCCATCTATATGTTAAATCCCTTCTGTTCTATAAGTTTTAACTTTATCTAGGAAGGGTGCAATTTGCGGTTATTTACTTATATCTTCACTTCTAATGTGGTCTTTCATTTGCATCCATTTACTGCTCTTAAAATGTTCATTTCCGATCCATTAATTCTGCTTTCATCCCTACTATTGAGTACTATCTAAGTAAATCTTAGTTGGCTACTAAACGTCTCTTTGAGGCGATGAGCTAACTACTTGTCAAGTTGTCGCTCGCTGACATCTGAAGTGTAATGAATTAAATTGGGTAAGTAACTCCCGGAAGAGAGCGCTCTTTCTCCACATGGAGCTGTAAGGATATAGGCATATCCATACAATATAACAATGAATACCTGGTAAGGCCCAATCTCTTCCAACTGTTCAAACTTTTAAAACTGAGGAATATATGTAATTTTTTTTCAAACTTTTTTCGTGAGAATAGGGTCAATACCTTCATTTTTTCTAAATTCGCTAAAAAGGATAATGTGGTACAGAAACAGTACATTTGCGGACATGTGTCAGTAATTAACGAAGCATGTAAACTGTCCATTTTCCTCAAGAGTGACCTTACTTACTTACTTACTCACTGGCACTATCGAATCCGTAGTTTCATGGCCGCGCGGACATAAGCTCTCCATACATCCGTATCCTGAGCTAATGCTTTCCAATCATTCCCTATATAATCTACTTCCCTCAAATCATGGTTAATGTTATTCTCCCACCTCATTCTTGGTCTACCAACTGGGCGTTTTCCCTCCGGTTTTCCTACAAGAAGTTTCCATGCACGTGTTTCATTCCCCATACGTGCCACATGTCCTGCTCATCGCAGTCTACGAGACTTAACTTCTCAAGAGGGACCTATATTGTTACTCTTATATAATAGTGAAAGGAGTTTTGACATTTGAATTTTGTTAAGCTGAAAGATGGTCATTAACATGGAAAGGTCAAATACCTCACATACACATTTTCAAGCCACTGATAATTCTTTATGAAGTATAAACAGTGCAACTCCGATTCATTTAAGTAATGTCTCTGCTCTCTATATCTACTCCCGACGTAGGACATGGTTGCTCCCTTGCGGGAGCTACTTAATCAAGTTAATTTAGTTTCCTACAAATCTCAAAGAGTGACAAGTTCTTTGCTCATCGCCTCAAAGTGGCATCTAGTAGGCACTTAGGTATTATTTGGATGGGATAGACCAATTAAATGTTGTTCAGATGTTGTAATTAAGCTTGGTTTGTTTTACGAGCACGATAATCTTCAGTCTCAGGTCCAACGGCTTAAAATCCCTCCTCGGAGAACTTCATTTTACATTTTTTACCATAAAAAATTCACCCTGGACAACTTTGATCCTCGGAACCAGAGGCAAGGAAAGTAACCCTGGACCACTAAGGCCGAGCCGTTTGTACGAGTAATATTGACCGATTTGTGTTCCACGATTAAAGAACACACACATATTATGTTTGTACCTGGAGGTTTATGGCCACGTAGATGTAACCTCTCCATTCATCCCTATCCCGAGATATTGTTCTCCAATCATTCGCTATATAAATTCACCTCCCTCAAATAATGGTTAAAGTTATTCTCCTATTTCATTCTTCGCCAGTCTAGTGGACGGTTTTCCTACAAGAAGTTTCCAAGCCTCTCTTTCATTCCCAGTGCGTCTCATATGTCCTCCGTATCGCACTCTACGAAACCTAATTGCTCTTATTACATTTGTTTTTCCAGATGCTACGTGATTTTCTCCATTCGCCTGTCAAAACGCCTCTCTTTGATCCAAAATGTTTCCTAAATACTTCATTCTCAAATACTCATAATCTTTTGGCCTCTCTTAAAGTAGGAGACCATGTTCATAAATGGCATTAGTAAAAGCATGCTATTATGCATTACAGGTACCCTTGTCGTCCCAAATTCCTTTCAAAAAACGTTAAACTGAATATATATAAAACTGTCATTCTCCCAATTATATTATATGGATGCGAAACATGGGCTGTTACTTAAAGGAAGGAAAGAAGATTACGGGTATTTGAGAATAAAGTTCTTAGGAAAATGTTTGGACCAAAAAGAGATGAACAGACAGGTGAATGGAGAAGACTATTTAACAGTGAGCTACATGATCTCTGTAGGAAGTCAGATATAATAAGTCTCGTAGACTGCGATGGGCAGAACATGTAGCACGAATAGGGAATGAAAGACGTGCATAGAAGCATCTTGTAGGAAAACCAGAGGGGAAACGCCAAGTTGGTAGACCAAGAATGAGGTAGGAGAATAACATTAACAATGATTTGAGGGAAGAAGATTATATAGGGGACGATTGGAAAACTTTAGGCCAGATAGGGATGTATGGAGAGGTTATATCCATGAAGTTATGGGTTCGATAGTCAGTGAGTTAGTTATAGTTAGATTATATGTAAGACATTTGTTTGGATCAGTTCTGAGTTTATGTATTGTCGGTCTTGATATACGGAAGCTAATAGAATGTTTTATAGGTTGATAGCAAATATGTAGAGGGAATATAAATTGTTCGAGGAGATGTATGGTAATGAGATACTGGCCTTGAAGATAAATACGTGATTGACTATAATGTATACTTGCTTTCTTGTAATAAACTCTATTTAGCTTTCTATCATTTTAACCCACTCAACAAATTTCAATTATCTTTTCTTTCAGAATTATTATAATAGCAGATAACTTATGAACGAAACATATTTTAGAAGAGATAGATATTGAACAAGGTAATAGGGTATTATTTAGGCTGTGGTATTTAAGTTAATAAATAAGACATTTTATCTACTATCATAACAATCAGCGACGCTTTAGTTCGTAGTTACTAGGCAACAAAACCTATACTTTATATTCTAACAAAACACGCTTTCAAAACATAAAATACAGGTTGAACAAAACGTAAAATGCACTGTAATGAAGAATATTTGTCCACCGCTGTGGTCTCGGGGTAGCGTGCTGTCTTGTCACGCAGCGGGCCCGGGTTCGATCCCCGGTCGGGACAGTTTTTGTGGGTGAGGTTTTTCCTCACCTGTAAGACAAATGTCAGGAAAACTTTAAGGCCCAACGGTCCCCGAAATCATATGGCTATCGCAATCGTCATCATTCATATTCATCTTAGGTTAAGCTTAGGATTAGGGACTTTCCTAGCGCACCATTATCTTCATCATCACCCATCATATCATCGGGGCAACGTAACCCCGCCTTCCAAGCGCCCCAACCCCAGAAGTGGGTTACAAGTACGCCATGCCAGGAGGGAAACCAGGAATGTCGAAAGACAAACCTGGGGCATTTGAAAAAAAAAACAAATTGAAGAATATAATAACAATGTTTGTTGATTTTTCATTTTTCTTCTAAAGCCCACATTACTCTTTCTCTAAACAAATCGTTTCCGCAATAAATACATTTCAATAATATACTAAATATACAACAGACACTAAAATACTCTGAACATAGATAAAATATTGTAAACAACTTCTTCTTCATACGGTTTAGGCTTATTTACTAGCATGTTCCGACTCCAAATTGCAGCTGTTTCCATCTTTTCTTTGGTCTTCCCAAACTTCTTCTTCCTCGTGGTGAATAGCTGTATGCTGTTTTTGGTATTCTATTCTCAGTCATCCTTGCCAAGTATTCTTTCCAGTTTGTTCTGTATTTCACTATTGTTGTGTTTAATTCCTCTACTTTACTTGTTGTCTTATTTCTGTGTTGTGTTTTTGTCTGTTCTTTGATATCCTGCTATTAGTCTGAGGAACTTCATTTCAGCAGCTTGTATTCTGACAGATTGCTGTGTGTAGACAACACTTGGAACGTACACTTCGGTCGTGTTCTAACTTGAGCATCTCGTAACCAAACCTCTGCTTTTCTAACTAGTTGTCTGAATAACTGTTAATGATAATATCAAACTATTGAATTCTAATATATTCACAAACAAATAGTTGAATTTTACGAAAATGTAAGTAAAACAGGCGCAAAGCTGTTAGACGCTCGGTCCATACCGCTGGGGTCTCGAGGTCGAGTCTCAGCCATTCCATGTGGATTCCGTGGTGGACGAAACGGAGTTTGGGGTCAGTGACTTATTCACTAAGATCGCCACCGTTCTCAGAAAATTGAATCTATTTGAAATCGATAACAAGCTTTTTAAGAGCCATCATAAAATTAGTCTCCCATTTATGCCTAAACTTTCTTAATAGTTTTTCTTCCAAAGGATTTCCCAATAAAATTTTGGAAGTATTTCTACTGTCAAGCATTCGAGGTACTTAACCTTCCCATCTGTTAGACAACATTACAATAACTATATCTGTTATGGTGTTCCTGATTGTGAAGCATTCTCCATTGCCATAGTTTAATGGACCGGATATTCTTATTAGAATCCTGATTTCGAACACTTAGGCCTATAGCTTGTTGTATTTCCTTATATAACATACTATGTTTCGCATTCATAGAGTAGTACAGAAAGGTGTAGTTTTTATCTTCAAATTCTTAGCCGATAAGACATGAGTCGTAGATCAACATTTCTTGTTTTAAGTCGGTATTTATTTCTCCATGTGTATTTATTTAGTATATTATTAAAGATCCCACATATTTAAATGTTTCACATTTTCATAAGAATAATTGGCTATTTTACCCTGTCATAATCTGCTAAATATTAACTTTGCTAACATTTTAAAATTTTAACCTACTAAAACACTTAAATGATTATTTTATGCTTCATTTCAGGGTAATATGACTTTACTATCTTGGAAATCGTGACGTGAAATGAATAATCATTCTGGGGATCTTCCTTCCGAATAGTTTTGTTATGGAGTTACGTAAGTAGGAAGAAAAAGATTTCAAAATTCAATTAAATGAAGTATTTGAACTTCAATTAGGTTTCTTATTCTACTTAATAATACTGTATATAATTGTTCAAGTTTGAAATAAATCCAAACAAATTTATATGCCATAGGGGTAATTTATTTTGATTTCTATGTATATAATATTTACAAATTTAAAAACAATATTTCATCTAAATCTTGTGAGTATAGAAAAACGAAGAGAGAAACTTTAATTATATTTTATAAAATATTGACTCATTGACTGTGCCGATTATAGTTCTGAGTATTGGATGTTAACAAAAATATGTAATGTAACGCATAAAATTGGGAGATGAGATTTTTTTAAATGCTTACGGGACACAACTTTTTTATATAAAAAAAGAAAATATCCAAAATTAATTGAATATATACAGCTTTATGTGAAAACTAGAATAATATAGCAAAAAATGATATGAACATAATAATAATAATAATAATAATAATAATAATAATAATAATGATAATAATAATAATAATTTTATTTAATAAATAAATATCATGGATTTTCATCAAGCAAATACAAAATAAATTAATTAAATATTATTGTTATTTTTAGCCTGGTAAAGCTACGCCCATGTGGGTTTTTCTTCCAGACACCAGAACAAACGATAACAATACAACAATAACAACTACTACTACTACTACTACTACTACTAATAATAATAATAATAATAATAATAATTTATTTTATCTGATGGAATTCAGATTGGTTCTCTGGTACTTCACCGGACTTAAATTATATATATATATATATATATATATATATATATATATAGAGAGAGAGAGAGAGAGAGAGAGAGAGAGAGAGAGAGAGAGAGAGAGAGAGAGAGACATTACATAACAGGTATTTATTAGGTAGTAGCGCTATGAGATTTAATTTAAGCAATTAGTGAATGAATCACACCTCATATCTTATATCCTCTCTAATACTAGTTTCGAGGAACTTCCCTCATCGTCAACTGGCATTTGACAGTTATTCCTTTGATTCTCTTTCCTCTGTTGGTGTACTGATGACCTTGCAGTTTTTTTTTCATCGGGATTTCAGATTTTTTAGTCCCGCGCCGTAGCCGAGCGGTTAAGGTAGGAAGCCTTGGCGCAGAGCTACGGGACTTGCGCTGGTTCGAGTCTCCATGGGGGAAGAAATTTTCTCATGGTATTTCGGCCAGTATGGGACCGGTGCCCACCCAGCATCGTGAGGCAATTGGGTAGCTACAATAAGTAGCGGCTCCAGGTTGAGGAACCAGCTATAACGGCTGGGGGACTCGACATGCTAACCACATGTCACCCCTACACTGGCTGTTGATCATCTACCTCTGTGATTGACACATGTGGATGTGAAGGGCCAGCAGCCGGCTGGTAAAAGGGCAACCGCTGAAAAGTGGAAAGACCCTCAATCAATCGGATTTCAGATTTCATTATTTTGTCATTATATTTTACTATGTAGATTTTTTTTCTCCAAAACAGTAAGTTCTTTAAATTTCTCTAATTGTTTTATTAATTTTGCTTTACTTAATTTTGTACTTCTCTGGCCAAGCGTGAGTAGCTAAAACAGATTTTAATATTTCTCCATTTCTTAACATTCCTAAGACGTTCCTTCATTCTGATGTTCAGGTTAGTTTTTGTTTTTCCAATGTATACTTTTATACCATCCCCATATTTCATCGTATAAATTACTCTTTTTTTTCGCTAATTTTCTCATTTTTGTATGTTTTTATTAGTTTACTGAGACTGAAATCATTTTTCCATGCTAATTTGATGTGAATTTTTACTTTTTTTTTGTAATTTATTGTGTGCCAAAGGATGATATGTAAATTTCTTACATTTTTTATGTTCCTTATTTTTCAGTTTGAAATGTACTTTCTTTTTTTTAGTTTTTGTTTTGTTAACATTTTTTGTATATCATGTTTTCATCAAAGTACAATAATAATAATAATAATAATAATAATAATAATAATAATAATAATAATAATAATAATAATAATAATAATAATAATAATAAAGTTATATTTTAATGGTCTAAAGAAAATATTTTTGTCTTAAGTCGGCAATCCATGATATAAGAGAGGATGGGGTTGCAGAGACGAATATTCGAAACAAGAAAGAAGAAAAGTAGTTAGATGTTCGATGTAAAGGTATATGTTTCCAGCGACCCGGCTTCGATTCCTGACGTGGTAGGGGATTTTAAATCTCCATTCTGGAACTGAATATGTGTTTTGTACTTGTGTGAAAAAGGAGAAAAAAGGTTAATGGGATAAAACAATATATCAGAAAAGAAAATGAGTAAATCGAAGGAAAATGTAAAAAAGTGTAGTCAGCAAAGTAGTACTAGATGGAACTAAGACCGTAAGGTCTTGTCTTCCACTTTACCAGGGTCAAATTATACATATAATAACAATATTATGATTATCTACGTGTTGATTAATAATACATAATAGGCAAAGGCTACACAATATAGAGTTGACAAAAATATAATAATGGTGATAACAATACTAATGTGTGTATTAATAATGATAATATTTATAATAATTATAACTTATAATTTGATTAAGTAATTGGCTTGGCAAAGAAAGTGTAAAATATAAGCAGTAAACGATGTTATTTAACATTTTACAATACTGTTATTTTAACACAGTACCAATAATGGATCATATTATACTGTAATATTATAATGATATTGTGAAGAGAAAAATTGTCTGAACCAGGAATCGGACATGGACTTCTTGTATTCCGTACAAGCGTGCTAGACCACTACACTTTACGACACATGGTACAAACTTTAACAATTATTTCCACAATATCATTATAACATTGCAAAATATAAATAAATCATAAAAGTATACCTAAAAAAAGTAAAGTTATCCCACAACAGGCACGGAGGCCCTTCGGGTAGTAGGAGGTTAAGGCTCCCACTTTTTCTGGACAATCGGCACTTTATGTCAGCCGGGTTGTCAGTCCTGCGTGACGGCCGCCTTTACTCCCAGAACAAGCGTCTGGTACTCATTTCCGTTAGAGGCTGAGTCGACCCCAGGGCCATAGTGCCGCCAGAGGGTTTGGGTCAGTTTAAAAATCCTGACCCCAACGGGACTTGAACCCTCGACCCTCCGGCTTGTAGCTCAGTGCCTTAACCACTGCACTACGGCGTGCCCCGTAAAAGTATAGCTGGGCACGGTTATATATTGTCTATGGAAATATTTAGGAATATTGGAGTCGGTACAAATAATTTTATTCTGATAATTACTATATGGAAGAGTATGATAACGGAAATCAAATAATCAATCAATGTTTAATATCAATTATTGGACTGTTTACAAGAAAATGGGTAATAATTTTCTGTACTATAGGCTTACTAGCATTTATCGGTTATCATGCTCACATCTTGTCCCTAGGTTCGCGTGTTCAAACCCAGCCGAGATCGATTGGAAATATAGACACGTGACATAGATTTACGGCACATAAAAGAACTTCATGCCTAAAATGAGCGACTTCTGAGCAAATTTGTCAGTCCTTTCGCGCCCAGACTTGAATTTCGACGCTAATGATCTAGATTGTTTAAAAGGGGTAGTTAAACAAAATACTAAGAGTCTAGTGTTTGTTGTGCAAAGGTACATGAATGCAATTGGGAATAGTAGATAGGAAAAGAAAGAAAAAAAAAACTTAAAGTACATTTTCCATATTGGGCACGCCATAGTGTAGTTGGTTAAGGAAATAAGCTACAACAGAAAGGTCGGAAGTTCGAGTCCCGGTAGAGTCAGAGTTTTTAAACCGGTCTAAACTCTCTGGCGGCACCGTAACCCAGGGTTCGACTCAGCTAGTACTTGATGCTTGTTCTGAGGTTAAAGGGCTATCATCCCGGCTGACATCCAGTGCCTGATTGTCTAGAAAGCCTTAACCTCCTACTACCCCAAGGGCCTCCCACGGCATGTAGTGAAATCACTTTACCTTTAAACTCCAAGCGCGACAGGCCTAGAAGGCCGTTGGCCTACCAGATATCTGCTGGCCTCACATCCACATGTGTTAATCACAGAGGTAGACGATCATCTAGCCAGTGTAGAGGTGACATGTGGTCAGCCTGTCAGGTCCCGTAGCCGTTATAGCTGGTCTTCTCAACCTGGAGTCGCTACTTATTGTAGCTACCCAAATGCCTTACGATGCTGGATGGGCATCGGTACCATACTGGCCGAAATTCCATGAGAAAATTTCTCCCCACGTGGAGACTCGAACCAGCGCAAGTACCGTAGCTCTGCTCCAAGGCAACTTTACCTTTACCTGAAAGAACTTCAAGCCTAAAAAAAGGAGACCTCTGATCAATTTTTTTTTTAAACTTTATGTCGAGATTTGAATTTTGATGCTAATTATTTCCGATTCAGGGTCTTTCCACTTTTCAGCTGTTGCCTTTTTACCAGCCGGCTGCTGGCCCTTCACATCCACATGTGTCAATCACAGAGGAAGATGATCAACAGCCAGTGTAGGGGTGACATGTGGTTAGCATGTCGAGTCCCCCAGCCGTTATAGCTGGTTCCTCAACCTGGAGCCGCTACTTATTGTAGCTACCCAATTGCCTCACGATGCTGGGTGGGCACCGGTCCCATACTGGCCGAAATACCACGAGAAAATTTCTTCCCCCATGGAGACTCGAACCAGCGCAAGTCCCGTAGCTCTGCGCCAAGGCTTCCTACCTTAACCAGTCGGCTGCGGCTACGGCTAATTATTTAAGTTGTTAAAGAGGCGTCATTAAACAAAATACTGAGACGCTAGCGTTTGTTATGCAGGGATACATTGAATGCAGATGAGCATATGGGAATAGTAACATAAAAAAAGTACATTTGCCAGTTTAAATATTATTAATTTATCCAATTTTCAATAACAATTTTTGACCCAAAAATATTTGAAAGAAAAGTATGCTATTCTGCCACTGTGCCACCAGCGAATATTCGATCTGAGAACAACTGACTATTAGCGTTGTGTTGGCCAATGTGATAACATATGTTTCCACTAGAACCAATTCCCAACGTGTTTACTCACAACAGCATTAGCGGGCAAGTTAGGGTGTGAAAATTGGGCGCGAGTTAGTATACTAGATTAGTTTAGCGTCCGCTTGTTTGTTAGCGCGTTTTTATAATAAGTTAGCTACATTGTCTGAGCAGTAGCTAATATACATATTATATTGCAAATATGCTGATTTTAGGTTACTTTGAACTCAAAGCCACACTGTATTTTAAGGCATTTTCACATTTCTTTAGAAGAAAAAACCAACATACATATTCCTCATAAATAATTATTCACATACTGAGACAATATATGTTTTTCCGTTTTTTATTTGAATTTATGTAGGTGTCATAGTGGCATAGAATCCCCGAAAATTATTCAATAAAAATTAAAATATCTAAACCGAAGTAAAAATACAATTCTGATGTATACCAATTAAAATGTTATCCCCTGAAATAAAACTTTATAAATAGATAATTAAGTAGTATTTCGGTTAGTTCTGACATGAAAAATGTTGGAAATTCTGCAAAAATGCTTCAATGTAACGTATTACTTAGTTAGTAATCCAAGGTGCGGAAAATAATCATGGCGATAAAAAAAACTTAGCAATGCCTTATGTCAAGGTAAACTTGGATGTGCTCAATAAAACAAGTGTGGGTAGCCAGCAAGGTGTAGGATTCTCTTACTTACAATCATTCTTTTTATTTTCCAACTCCCAAACCAACTCAAATCCTTTTGTTTCCTATGCCAACGAAACGTGGATCAATTTGTAGTTTAATAATGTTACATTATATATTGTAACATCGAAATATGTATGTTTTAACATTAAGCAATGAAAGCCAAATAGGCCATGAAAATAAATATTAATGACTGACCCGGTATTTGAATCCGGGACCTCTAACTCTATACGTCAGTGCATTACCGATCATACAAGTACTATCATGGAATAATAAAGCGTGACTGCTATAAAGTAAAACTGTTCTCCTTAAACTGCTTTCTTGTTATAGAAGCCATAAGATGGCACTGCGAATGGCTTTCCACTGCCTCTTATCATATGAGAATTATATATATATATATATATATATATATATATATATATATAAAGTAAGCCCATGTTTTCCCTTAACAGAGATTTAGGCGCTCTCCCCATACAGGGAAGAATTTGAACCATACTAATTTAGTTATAAGAAAATTAAATTAATATTTGCACTGGGATGCCTGGATGACGTGATTGGTAATGCACTAATGTATAGAGTTAGAGATCCCGGGTCAAATCCCGATTCAGGCATCAATTTTTCTTTTCCTGGCACACACACATACACATAAACACACACACACACACACACATATATATATATATATATATATATATATATATATATATATATACGTTTTTAATTATATGACATCTGTAGGGGGGAAAGTGTAACTAACCAGCTTCGTTATTAAAAAAACTGTTTCCTACACATTTTACGGGAGGAAATATCTTGGAAGGCCAAATAAGCGATACAGAGACCAACTAACCTGAGGCGGATCAGGCAGAAAGTCTAATATTCTTGATAGTGTTTGATGAGGAAGTAACTCTCGCAAGGGAGGAAAAGGTATAAAGGGTAAAGTGTTCACAATACAGGCCTTGGGATGCCGTTGGGGTTATAGGGGGGCTAGGGTTCTCACTGTTTTAGACAATAAGTACGTACTATATGGCAGCCCCCTTGTGACAGCCGCCATTATCCTCAGAACAAGTCTCTGGTTCTCATTTCCGTTAGAGGCTGAGTCGATCCCAACGGGACTCGAAACCCGGACCTTCTGGCTTGTAGCATATTGCCTCAACCAAGCACGCTACGACATGACCACGCGTGTTATAGAGACACAGATAATAGACATCAGGATTATGATAAACATTTTAGGTTTAGGCTCAGTTGAACCTGTTCCTATATATCAAGATGTTCTTGATTTCTCCAGAGTTGTTCAGGACTTCCTCTGTCTTTGTGTCCTTTAAGTTGATAATGGAGTACCTTCTATGGTAAATGGTTTGAATTCGTTGTGGAGCTGATTTAACCAATAATTTTATGTTTAGATATCTTCTCCCAACAAGCGAACTGTCAATCATTGAATGTCGAAACCTACTTACAAATTTCTCCCAAAAAAGCTTTGTGATGTACAATGGCCGTGTCCAAAAATTATCTGCCTTTTTAACTGCAAGGCTCAGAAATCGAAGCTAGAATCCAGGAATGGTAACCCACTTTACGAAGCAGATAGACTTCCTGCTTGAGTAGGAGGGAATGAAGTGAGGCGGACGCGGCGGGAACAGCAGGTACTGAGGGTTCTTCACTATATCAATTCGGGAGCTGTATTACTTCCCTACAGTTTAGATGAGAGATTCGGCGCTGGATTTTAGTGCCTTGCAGTTAAAAACGCAGATTTTTTTACACGGCCTTGATACATCATGACGTTCCTCTGGAAGAAATTTCAAAGTAGGTTTAGGCATCTAATTGTTGACAGTCCCCTTGTAAGTTTACAATTTTTAGTATTTCACGAATGTGAACAATTTTTTTTTATCCCATCTACTTAGACCTTAAAAGGACATAAAAATTTCATCCGCATAGCTTGTAATTTGGTTTTATGTCTAGAATTCAAATTCCAATTTTCACAGGTACATATATTTTAGGGAGGCTCTTGTTGTTATATTGGGTAATCATAAATTAGTTTCAATTGATTTTTATTTCCAAAAATGCTGCTATATACTAGCTAATACCCAGTGTCCGTTGCTACGCCTAAATAAATGAAATATTAAAGGTTAATTAAATTGTTTGGTATGCGCTGAGACGAACCAAACATGCCGGTTTCTAATCAGTTTTTAATTTCGGATTTCAGGTAAAGCTCCACTCCTAATTGTTGGATTTCGCTAATTTTTGGACAATGCCTATCTCGATTTATTTTAATAGGATATACTGAGTTTCGTTGTGAAACATCGACAATTGTGATCGCTAGAGCGATTTTTAAATTTTCACTTCAGGTGAACTCCTACACCTAATGGTTTTAGAAGGGTCCAATTGTGAATCTAAACCATTCAGGGACCCACTTAAACACATAAAAGAATTGATCAAAACCGGTCCAGTCGTTTAGAAAATTTTTAATTTGGGATTTCAAGTAAACCTCCTCTTCTAATTGTCGGATTTCTCTCATTTTCGGGTAGTACCTACCCCGGTTTGTTTTAATAGGATAAACTGACTTTCGTTGTTAAACATCGAAAATTGTGACCGCTAGAGCGATTTTTTAATTTTCACTTCAGGTTAACTCCTACACCTAATGGTTTTACAGGGTCAAATTGTTAATCTAAATCATCGAGGGAGCCAATCAGACACACACAAAAAAAAATTATCAAAATCGATCCAATCGTTTAGGAGTTCAATGGCAAACACACGTAGAGAAGAAAATATAATTTAAGAAATTAATGGATTACATGCAAACGAAAGTAACATTCGCGTGGTATGATGTAACGATTTCAGTATAGTTAATACTATTTAACAGACAGTCCTACATTTTCATATGTTTTCCAACAGTAAATTGGTTATTGTACAGGACTGTTTTAGCAAGTATCGATGTTTTAAATCATAAAAGTTACAGCATACTTTCTATTTCGTTCATTACATGATTGTTTCTTTAGTTTTTGTACTAATTATATGATCGTGTTGTTCTGACATTCGCAAAAGATACCTCGTTCATTGTCATTCTGATTGCGGTAAGAATAAATAGTAGACCAGCAAATTACACGTAGATTTTCTCTACAAAAGAAACTGTAAAGATAAAAAGACTTGCTGAAATGTAATGTTATGTAATTTAGTTTAATATAAAGATAAAGTAAATTTTGGTACGTTTAGAAACTTTTTACTTTCTGTGCAAAAAGTTGGTAAAGGCAGATAAAGGGTATTTATATGTATAACTGAAGTATAACTTGACCTAGTGAAGATTACACCTGGAGTCTGCCAGTACTTCTACGCGCGACTAGCCAGTTAAAAAAAAAAAAAAAAAAAAAACTTGCTATCATGTGACTGAACTTCGCCTCCAGAATTCTATTATTTTTATCCCTTCTAAAGTTCAGGGGATTCTATGCCACATACATAAATTAAAAAAAAAAAAAAATTGTTTCAGAATGTGAAACATTACCTGAGTTATATATTTGTAAAAATGTGAGAAATTCCTTAAAATGAAGTGAGAAGTTTAACTTAAAGTAACCTAAAATCGCAATATTTACGATGTAGAATACATACTATCGGCCGCGGTGGACTAGTGGTTATGCTCCTTGCCTCTGGTCCCGAGGATCGCGGTTTCAAACCCGGCCGGGGTCGATGGATTTTTTTTAGGATGGAAAAATCCAAGGAGCAAGTCCTCCGGGAGGGATTTTAAGCCGTGGGTCCCGAGTCTGAAGATTTTCAGGCTCGTAAAAGATCCTTAAGCCTGAATGAGAAGGCCTCTAATCAAAATTTACCGAATTTTCCCGTCCTAGTACTACCTTGATTTCCTAGATGTCAGTATGAGGCGGATCGTTGACCACGAGCCACTCCAGTGATATCTATACGAAAACAAGTGTAACTAAATTAGTATGGTTCAAATTCTTTCCTGTAGGGGAGAGCGGCTAAATCTCCTTTGAGGGAAAACAAGGGCTTACAAGAACAAGAATACATACTAGTCTTGATCAGAAAACCCGAAAGCAACTTATCACAAAAAACCGCTACTAACAAATAAGTGAATGTTAAACTAACCAGCCCATTTTCACACCCTAACTTGCCCAGACTAATATAACCTCTCCATATAACACTAATTTGCCCACTTTCTCATCCTAATTTACCCACTAATGTAGGAGGACTCATGAAATAGAATAATTTTATGTGTGAGTGAACATGTTGGCAATTGGCTCTAGCGGGAACGTTGATTATTACGTTGGCCAACATGACGCTAGCAGTCACTTGTTCTCAGATCGAATATTTACTGGTGGTACGGTGGCATATAATAACCAAAGTTCTATAGAGTTCAAAATATGCTGAGGTGAGTCCAATACAAGTCAACTTTACATAATTATTCTCTCACCTCATTTATGATCTATCTACTGGGCGCTTTCACTCTGGTATTCCTACCCCTCTTTCAGTCGCCAATCTTGCCTCATTCCCTATCCACCGTATATATAAGACGTAACTGTTCTTATTACATCTGCTTTTCTATAAAGACCACAGTTCATTGTTAGTTCTCTATTCACCTGTCTATTCGTTCTCTCTTTGGTCCAATTTTTTTCTAAATTTCTGGAAGAATAACTGTTTTATATATGTTTAGCTTAACATTTTTTTGTGAAGTTAGAATGATAGCTAATAGTTCCGTAATGCTTAATAAAATGCCTACCTAAAGTTGAGCCTATGTATAATTTGTTTCTGTGACAGATTCCTGTTCTTAATTATTTTTCTGGGCATTTCAAATTGAATTCCGCGATTTCTTCAAAATTTCCCTTATTTATTGTTAAATACAGTACCTTATTCACATTTTAATGTGTTTCTACGTGAGACCATATGTTTATTTTTAAATATTGACTTGCAGACCCGGTTTCTCAGTCTTCATCACGAACTTATTTAGGTTTAGGTCATTTGACCCTGTTCCTATGAGATCTCAAGATGTGGTTGGTCAGTTCATCTTAATTTTAGTCCTCCTTTATCTCTACATCTTTTGGATTTACTTCAATGCTAATTTAGGAAAATGAGATAAAACAAGAAGAGATACTAGATTGAAGTTTTATAAAACATTGGCAGTTCCTGCATTACTTTACGGGAGGGAAACTTGGATAATGACCAAAAAAATACAAAGTAGAATAAAAAGCGCAGAAATGAACTTTCTTAGAAGAACAAAAGGTTGTACAAGATTGGATCGGAGAAAGAATGAAGATATAAGAACAGAGTTAAATATATATCCATTGAATGAGAAAATCAAAGAATATGGAGAGAAATGGTTTACACATGTAGAAAAATGAATGTAACAAGACTACCAAGAGCAGCATTCAACTACGAGCCAAGAGGTTCAAGGAATGTAGGAAGGCCAGTGAAAAGAAGGACAGAACAACTTTGAGGCGAAACAGGCAATTTTTACCTAGCCCGTGAAGTGAAGAAGAAGAAGAAGAGATAGGCCCATTCTTTGTACATGTTTCTCAGTCTTATTTCATATAACGTGTATGTGTTGGATTTTAAAGGTAAAGTGATCCATTACAGACTTTTTAGGCTCTTGGGGTAGTAGGAGATTAGGTCTCCCATCTTTCTACAATCGGCATAAGATGTCTGCCGGATTGTCAACCTTGTGTGACGATCGCCTTTACCCCCAGATGAAGCGTCTGGTATTCATTTCCGTTAGAAGTTGAGTCGATCCCAGGACCATGACGCCGCCAGAAAGATTAGGCCAGTTTAAAAAATGTTGACCCCAACGAAACTTGAACTTTCGATCTTCTGTCTTGTATCATATTGTATTGGCTTTTAGTATATCCTCATTATCGCATAATAATGCTACATCATGTAAGTAAGAAAAATTATTTTTAATTGTATACCTGCAGGAAATATAGAATTGCTAATTTATGATGTTGAGTGATTCCGGGTTCTGTGGCCGTGGTCCATAGTTGGTGTTGATACCAGACGTTTCGCCCTCAACTGCGGAGGGCATCTTCAGTGGCGAGTGCTCTACTAAGTAGAGCTTCCGACCAGGAAACACGCCTAGAAGCACTCGCCACTGAAGATGCCCTCCGCAGTTGAGGGCGAAACGTCTGGTATCAACACCAACTATGGACCACGGTCACAGAACCCGGAATCACTCAACATCATGATTACCGGCCGTGAAAGCCTGCATTCAACTATTGCTAATTTATGTTAATTTGTGGGATGTTAGCAGATGGTTGGAAAGCAACATACAGTTGAAACTTCCAATTTAAATTCTGTAACATATATACATTGCTTACAAAGCGTAGGCTTACTTGTGCTGTTAATTTTGTTTCACTTTTAAACTCACGTTTCCTTCTTTCCTCTGCATTTAAGAAGCACTTTCTAAATAATTTGTAGACTCTAAAAATTAAGAATATTTTCTGACTGTGGATCCTGGTGAACTGGTGGTTACTATGTTCGCCTTTTGTTCCAATGAGTATGGGATCGATGGATTATGGGTAGCTTCGGAAGAGCATTAAATCCATACGTCTCGTCTTGTAAAACAACATCAAACCTGAAAAAAAAAATCTCTAAAGAAATCGTTGAACCTTTCACGTCTTGATTTGAATTGAAATTTGAGTTGTTAAGAGCCTTGTTAAATAAAAATTCATCATCCAGGAATTGTGCAATCTAAGAGAATTCGTAAGCAAGACGAATAAGTGCCATTTTCCTGATTTATCCTTAGTTGCACACCCTATTAATTTACCAGTGATTCATGAGAGAGAAAATATATTTTATTTACAGTAGAGATTAATTAATGA
Source organism: Diploptera punctata (assembly GCA_030220185.1). Taxonomy (NCBI): domain Eukaryota; kingdom Metazoa; phylum Arthropoda; class Insecta; order Blattodea; family Blaberidae; genus Diploptera; species Diploptera punctata. Next base: position 222,604 of record JASPKZ010004941.1, on the reverse strand, counting down.
ATTCGTTTCTTATGCGATTAATTTATTATTAAAAAACATTGCAGAAAATAATTTATATTCTTTAAAGAGCGATGTTGGACTTACAAGAGAATTGTCAACCAATGTATGAATAAGAATAAAATTATAAAATCGTTACCTTGTAGGTTCTTCTCCTCAAATTTGTAAAATATTAATTCTCTGTAGGTCTTTCGGGGCTAGTCCCATCATCAGCAGGAGTAGAAGGTAGATATGTATCTACTGACCCTGAATGCATACCAGTCCCATCATCAGCAGAAGGAGCAGGGTATATGTCTGTATCTACTGACTTTAAATGTACATATATCCTGCTCCTTCTGCTGATGATGGAACTAGTCCCGAAAAGATAATTCATATTTTACAAAATTGAGGAGACGCACCTATAAGGCATGTCTCTTAATAAGTGCTCACTAGGTGTGAAAAACCGGCCTACTCCCTGCATTCAGGTGCACACTCAATGAAACAACACAACTGACAAGTGAGTAGTAGTGTCTTACCATGTCAGCCTATCCAACGTAGAGTGGAATAGTGAGCACTTATTTACATGTCTGCTATAAGATAATTTTATAATGTAATTTTAATTTTGTTACTAATACCTCGTCGGAGTTATCATGCATTTTAATAATGTTGACTGCTTTATGGAGTATAGCTTTTTCTTGTTAATTAAATTGTATGTATCCAGGTGGGTTGCCAGATGTAATTTTGTGTTCCTGGAAATATTCTCATCCAACCATATTGAATTCAGAGATCATAAAACGCTTCTTACTTGTTCAAAACATAATTGAATATCTGCAGATCCAATTTCCTCTTTTGTAAGCATAGTGTCCAGCTGTTTACATGTATCCACTTGTTTAATTGATTCTCCCTCAACAATTAATATTTCATATGCATCGTTTAAAATAGTCTTTTTTTTTATTAAGGGAAGTGGATGGAATGAAATTAACTTTTATTTTCTCTTCGGTGTAGCATTCTAATTTCCCACATGTATGAGGAAAAGTGATCCTAATACAGGCCTTGGGAGGCCCTTGGGGTAGCAGAAGGGATTAGGGCTCCCGCTTTTTTAGACAATCGGCATGAGATGTCAGCCGGGTTGACAGCTTTGAGTGACGGCAGCCTTTATCCCCAGAACATTTGCATGGTACTCATTTCCATTAGAGGCTGAATCGATCCCAGAGTTAAGATACCGCCAGAAGGTTTATGCAAATGCAAATACTAAGAAACAACAAGTGAGAAATGAACAAGAACGTTCTGTGGCATACGTTTTTGAAGATAATGTAAATAAATTGCAAAAATGTGTAATTTTAAACATACATTTAAAATTATTTCTAAAGTTTTTTTGGTGTTTTCCTAAGAACTTTATACGAGTGTTCAAATAATCGTTGTATTTTCTGTTCCCTTAAACTATGAGAACGTGTTTCCCATCCGCAGAATATAACTGAGAGCATACAAGTTTTATATAATTGCAGTTTAACTTTATTTTAGAGAAGTTGGAATGACAAAACATTTACGGAATTGAGCCTATGTCTAATTCCTTTCTGCGCCTCTTTCATTGGTCAATTTATACTCTTCAAAATTGTTCAATATATTTTCATCAAATTTAGTTAGTGCCCATATTTCACATCCGTACATCAAGGCTGGTTTTACCAAATTCTTAATTATATAGCTTGGTTTCAGTACTGTAAGTAAAGTTTAAATTTCGAATATTTTGTAAGTCCGTAAAAGCACATTTTTGCGCTCAGAATTCGCTTATTAATGTATTAGAATATTTGATTTGATTTTGTTATTGATGAGCCTAAATATACTAGGGCATTCGATAAGTAATAGCAACACTGCTGTAAACCAGCGATCCTAGTGGTGATTATTGTAATCTTGTAGTATGTTGTTGATCAGTCTTTGTTGTATAAATCTGTTGTATTGAAAAGCTCGAAATGGCAATATTTTATTAATACATTCACTATTTCTCACATTTAGTAAGTAGTACTGCCCTAAAAATATGTTCAGTAGAATTTGTTCAGAAGGTGGAATTAGGAAGTACTCGAACATCCACCAAATTCGCCAGACTTGAGCCCAAAGATCAAAGAACCTTTACGAGGCATTCGATTGCAATCTAGAGTTGTTATCCAGAAAACTCTAGATCTATCAGATGAGAGAGGTATCCAGAAATGGTGCTGCAGATGAGCTTTGTCAACTTGACAAGAGACTATATATGAAGTTCGTAATGTCAAAAATAACCTAAATAAATTGTTTATGTTATAGCAGTGTTGCTATTACTTACCGAATGCCCTAGTAAGAAAAATATCTTCCTTTTCAAAGACAATGAGCTCAATAATAATTGAATGTTTACTGCAAATGTGTTTGGCGATCATGACCGTCGGTTTGGAATAGGAATTTTTGCAGTTGAGTAGCTTGTACAGTGATCTTGTGGGAGAGGTCGTCCCCTCTTTACTCCTCCCCTCACACGTAAAGTAATGACCTACTTTTGTATAGGGTTACCGACCTGACATGACGTCACAGAATACAGTGAAAGTTAGCTCTACAGTCACTTTTTAATAAATCCACATTTGCATCGATTTTTTTTACGTCGCCACAATTATCACTTCACATTTATATTACATAACTTAAAGTTATTTTTACTTCATTAACCCAATAATTAACCAACGGAAATGTACTGCACTTTCTAAGGTTTCAGGTACACAACATTGACATACAGAGTGATCAGGAGAGTGAAGTGTGATAGATAGGAACAAATGAAACAAGTTTTGATTGTAAAATCACGTTCGGCTCGGCTATGCTCTATAAAGCTACATACAGTAGCGAGTATTTTCCATGACAGTTTTGATGTATTCCTAAGGCCGAAACACTCAAACAGTAACATCATTAAAAAACATTAACGGTCTAAAAAAATAACCGAGTTGAGGGAGAGGGTAACGCACAGGTATTATTTTTATAATTTTATATTTAAAATTTTATAAACTAAAATTGCAGTGGCAAAAAATGCAACTAAGATATTACATAGAATAATTTGAGAACAAAAATATTACAAAAAAAAAAGGTAAAGTGATCCCACTACAGGCCTCAGGAGGCGCTTGGAGTAGTGGGAGGTTAAGACTCTCACTTTTCTGGACAACCGGCACTTCATGTCAGCCGGGTTGTCAGCCCTGCGTGACGGCCGCCTTTACCCCCAGAACAAGCGTCTGGTGCTCATTTCCGTTAGAGGCTGAGTCGACCCCAGGGCCATAGTGTCGCCAGAAGGTTTGGGTCAGTTTAAAAATCCTGACCCCACCGGGACTCGAACACTCGACCTTCCGGCTTGTAGCGCAGTGCCTTAACCACTATGCTACGGCGCGCCCCAAAAATATTACAAAGGAAACTAAAATGAAAATTTATAAGAGCATAATACAAAATATTTTGTCATATGGAAGTGAAACCTGGTCTTTGACGGAATTACAAAAGAATAAAATTAGAACAGTTGAATTTGATTATCTTAGAACAAGCCTTCAAAAAACAAAACAGGATAAAATAAGAAATGAATTCCTTTGGAGAGAAATGAATGTCACCACATCTATTGTTAAGATGATTGAAAATCAAACTCTTAAATGGCATGGCCATGTACAAAGAATGGAAAATGAAAGGTGGCCAAAAGAAAATATACGAATGGTCTCCCCCCGGAAGAAATAAACGTGGCAGACCAAGATGGAAATGTAAAACTTATGTCAGAACTATAATGGATGGTAGGAATTTGGAATAAGGAGATTAGAATGATAGAAATAAATGTAAATTGAAGACGGCAAACTTATAAACATGAATTGGTATTCGAATATTTTTTTAAATCTAATACACGAATATATATTTGTAACACAATATACCACTAAGCGGCGACGTAATGTTTCCCTCCACTGTTCCGATTCTGGCCGTGGTCAAAGGATTTTTAAGGCTGTAAAAATCCTAACTTTGGCTTCCTTCGGAAAGAAAGTAAAGCTGTGTGTCCCGTGTGGTAGATTTATGGCACGTAGAAGTTTCTCAAGCCTCAGACAAGAAGCCTCTAAGCAACATTTGTCGGTTCTTTTACTTCCAGGTTTGAATTGCTGGTTGTTAAGATCATCGTTACTGCTAATAGTATACTACTACTGTATTATAACTACTATTACTACTACACTATTACACTAATTTACTGCGAGCTCGGAGGTGCATTACTGCGCCGACGTAAGTACTTCACACACCCCTATTTTGAGCTAATATTTTCTAATCAACCCCTATATAATTGACCTAGTTCAAACAATGGTCAGTATTATTCGTCCATTTCATTCTTGGACGACCTACTGGGCGCTTTCCCTCTAGCTTCCCTATAAGAAGTTACCAGTTTATGTTTTCTTATGAAATCCACGAGTCCCGCGCCATAGCCGAGCGGTTAAGGTAGGAAGCCTTGGCGCAGAGCTACGGGACTTGCGCTGGTTCGAGTCTCCGTGGGGGAAGAAATTTTCTCATGGTATTTCGGCCAGTATAGGACCGGTGCCCACCCAGCATCGTGAGGCAATTGGGTAGCTACAATAAGTAGCGGCTCCAGGTTGAGGAACCAGCTATAACGGCTGGGGGACTCGACATGCTAACCACATGTCACCCCTACACTGGCTGTTGATCATCTACATCTGTGATTGACACATGTGTGGATGTGAAGGGCCAGCAGCCGGCTGGTAAAAGGGCAACCGCTGAAAAGTGGAAAGACCCTCAATCGAAAATCGGATCGGATGAAATCCACAATTGATGTCTGAACATTGATCACACTTTTTTTTATTTTATCTCTTCTAGAAATTCCAGCTGAACGCCTCCAAAAATCCATGTCTGCAGAATTTAATTTATATTTGTTCTAGATTTTAATTCGCATGTTTCTGCGCCATTGTACTCGTTACTGTTGTATTAAATGTTTATGTTTTCAAACTTAAATTCTGATCCCATGAAACAGCATTTAATTTCGCTATTGCATATTTGTCCTTATTTATCATCTCATTAATTTAAGCACCATGACTTCATCTGCATTAATTTTTGTTCCCAAATATACATATTAGTCACATACTTTTACTTTACCATCTTTTTTCTAAGATGTTAATTATGTAATTTATATCTGGTAAATCAGTCGTCCTCAATTAATTATTAAACTTCTTCAAGTTATTCTAATATGGAGGCCTTTCAAAAACAGTGTTTCATCTTCTGCGTTTTAACTGGAACTGATGGTGTTATATAGGTTGTATAACGGATTTATGTCTGCGGTTATCTTCTCGTTGAGCAGGTCTTTATTCCTTGCTTCTTTTAAAATATCTATGTCTAGGATCAGCATTCTTGAAGACGTAGAGATTCTAAAAGAAGCAAGGAATAAAGACCTGCTCAACGAGAACATAATCGCAGACATAAATCCGTTTTACAACCTATATAACACCATCAGTTCCAGTTAAAACGCAGAAGATAAAACATTGCTTTCGAAAGGCCTCCATATTAGAATAACTTGAAGTTTAATAATTTAGTTGAGGACGACTGATTTACCAGGTAAAAATTATATAATTACATCTTATTACATAACCTCAACGGTGCTTCAATATGAATTTCAAAAGTGATCTTTTTTTTTTTCTAATCGTAAAATTCTTGAGAATGTGTTATTTCGAAAGTAAAGCCATGGGTCCCGTTTTGACATGCAAAAATATAGGCTGAAATACGAGGCAACTAAAAAAAAGTTCGCCTTTTCTTACCTAGTTATGAATGCGAATTAATGGTCTGAGTTGTTGAAGTGCATCATTAAATAAAATTCTAAATACACTATTACTTCTACTTTTTATTGGTACATAGTAATTGATACATTTTTGCACTAAATAAGACTTTGGAATGTCATGAATGATCAATTGACACTGAAGAAGCATGAACCTTAATATTGACCCCCAGATCCGAGAGCTTTTCTGCTGACCTAGTTTCATTTTTTGTTACTACTGTGTAAAGCCAGTAGATAGTGAGTAGTCACTGCGATGCTCACTTGTTGACGATAAGAGTTTACAGATAATAAGAGAACACACCTTAAAATGTCTACTGGAATTATTAATTTGTGAATCTGTTATCCATGTTTACTTTTAAACTACGCCGCACCGGCTGAAGACATGCTCTATCAAGTTCATGGTAAAGTATTATTTTATTTTTTTTAATAACTTCAAATTATATTCGAGGATTTTATTTTCAAAATTGTTTTTGTCATTTTTATAAAATTGTGGGAAATCAACAAAGATCGCTATTTGGATCGTAACAAGAATCAGTTTAAAATTTGAATTTAAATGATATATTCCTCACCTCATATCCAGTCTTCTAATTATACCGTTTTCAAAACCTAGTTCGTTTCATCTTCAGTAATATCTCGTCTATTGATGTTACTGAAGATGAAACCGCTTAGGTTTTGAAAACGGTATAATTAGAAGACTGGATATGAGGTGAGTATCAAAAATTTAAATTTAAATTTTAAATTAAACCTCATAGTGATTTTTCCTATAAAAGTTCAAAATAAGATTTGATTGATATAACAGGTGTTGCCACACACTTAACACTTTTAAGTCACGCTTATACAGTTACTTGTTGTTGAATAATTATTTTTTCTCGAGAATTAAATTCATTCTATATCATTATTAGTATTTTTTTATTTTTCTATACAGTACATTTTATATTTAATTTGTTAAATCTACAGTAAGTCAAAATATATTATAAATAATAATAATAGTTATATTGTAGGTATACGATGTAATAATTTTGTTTCTTGTAAATTAGATATAAGAATAATTTTTGTATTTTTTCTCTAACCTAGTTTAGTCGTAGACAAGGCTTTAAGGCCGTAACTCTGCCAGGTAAAATAAAGCTATTATTATTATTATTATTATTATTATTATTATTATTATTATTATTATTATTATTATTATTATTATTATTTTCATTATCATTTTATTTTTATTATTATTATTAATATTAATATTATTATTATAGCCACTTTTAACGCAAGTTCGTAGTCATTTAAAGGATGTAATCTAAGAACAATGCATACACAAAAACTCGGTTTGAATACAAGGTGGATAGGAGATGTTTTGAAAATGTAAAATAATTTTATCAATGGCATATTTAGGATGTTTTATTATTTTTAAAATAAACAATTGCTTAGTGGTTTTATTAGTCACAATATTTTAAAATGTATTTTTGTAATTTAATTATTCGATACTTAGTTTTTTTGTGATAGTGTTAAACATGGCAAATTACATTAGGAATAGAAAACAAGGTAATATTATTCAAAAATAAGTTTCCGAATATTCAGTTCCATAAGGGATGAGAATGGAGCAAGTTTTACAATGAATAATAATCCATAATTTATATAGTTTATCTATTGTTTGGTTAAAGTGACAAAGCCTTAAGGCTTAACTATGCCAGGTAAAATAAATATAGTATAACTACTATTGTTTATTATTATTATTATTATTATTAGTATTATTATTATTATTATTATTACCTATTACTTAACATTAGAGATATATGTAATTAATTGAATCAGGCATTACTTTGCAGAAATGCATTTATAGCCTATAAAACATTTACCTTAGTAGTAATTCAATCTGGGTTACAAATCCATCCAATTAAAACCTAAACAAGGCAATAAAGATACCCAAATTGTCTTGTTTTATCACCTATACATGTATCTGTGGTTTTAATCGGACAGATCTGCATCCCAGATTGATTGCTGATTATTTTAGCGGAATTACTACCAGAACTAAGACAAATTGCTTTATTTTATATAGAGTTTATATTATTACAAAGTCCACCGCTGTGGTCTCGAGGTACCGTGCTGCCTTGTCACGCAGCGGGTCCGGGTTCGATCCCCGGTCGGGACAGTTTTTTCTGGGTGAGGTTTTTATCGGGGTTTTTCCTCACCTGTAAGATAAATGTCAGGAAACCTTTAAGGCCCAAACGGTCCCCGAAATCCATATGGCCATCATCCTTATCATCATCATCATCATCATCCATCACCGGTGTGGAAAGCAAGGGGAAGCTACCACATCTACAATTCCCTAGTAAAGCTGCAAAGCATAGCATGAAAATGCTATGATTGCAGTGAAAGACCTGCCCTCTGGCAGAATTACTATCGATGGGTATTATTACTATTATTATAATTTTCAACACGATCTTCGGACTCGGCGATCTTGGTATTAAGTTCCATCCGTCCAGTCCCGAGAGTTGCGGTTCAAAACCGGCCGGAGATTTTTAAGGAATCGTAATAGAAACTCAAGCCTACATGGAGCCTCTAAGTAAAATTTAATTGCCTATTCGCATAAAAAATACCTTAGTTGCCGACTAGATGTATGTTTGATTGATGCTGGTATCTGTAGGGAAATAAGCGTAACTAAATTAGTTTCGTTAAGTAAAAAGATAAAGTGATCCACAACTGGTCTTAGAACGCCCTTGAGGTAATAGGAAGTTAGAACTCCCAACTTCCTAGAAAACTGGCACGAGATGTCAGCTGCGTTGATAGCCCTGCATGCGAGTGCTTTTACTACCAGAGCAAGCGTCTGGTACTCATTTTAGTTAGAGACTGAGTTAATCCCAATGCCATTATTCCGTTACAAGATTTTAGGCAAGTTAAAAATCATGACCATGCCGGGATTCGAACCCCCAACCTTCCTGCTTGTAGAGTTTTGCCATAACCAACTACTCTATGGTGTGCCCCCAGCTTCTTTAAGTAACTCTCGCAAGGAGCACCCTTCCCATATGGAATATATATATATGGAGTCGACTCAGCCTCTAACGGAAATGAGTACCATGAACTTGTTCTGGAGGTAAAGACGGCTGTCACCCAGAGCTGACTACCCGGTGACATCAAATGATGATTATCTAGAAAAAGGGACCCTCAACTTCTACTACCCCAAGGGTCTTCTATGGCCTGTAGTGGGATCTACCAGTGGGTAGACCAAGAATGAGGTGGGAGAACAACATTAACTATGATTTGAGGGAAGTAGATTATACAGGAAATGATTGAAAAGCATTAGCTCAAGATATGGATGTATGGAGAGCTTATGTCCGCGCGGCCATGAACCTACTGGTTCGATAGTGCCAGTGAGTAAGTAAGTAATTATCAGATTTCGTTAATTTTTGCATAATACCGACCTCGGTTTATTTTAATACGATACCATATACTGAGTTTCGTTCTGAAATATCGAAAAATGTGACCGCTAGAGCGACTTTTAAATTTTCCTACACGTAATGGTTTTTAGAGGGTCCAATTGTGAATTTAAACCTCAACCAGGCATCTACAAAAAATGTCATCAAAATCGGTCCAGTCGTTTAGGAGGAGTAGAGTGACAAACACACGCACAAACGAATTATATATATCCATAGTAATTCTGCCCGAGAACAGGTCTTTCACTGCAATCATAGCATTTTCATGCTATTCTTTGTAGCTTTGCTAGGGAATTGTAGGTGTGGTAGCTTCCCCTTGCTTTCCAAACCGGTGAAGGATGATGAATGATGCGATAACAATGATAAGGATGATGATAATGATGATGGCCTCATGATTTCGGGGAACGGTTGGGCCTTAAGGTTTTCCTGACATTTGTCTTACAGGTGAGGAAAAACCTCGAGAAAAACCTCATCCAGGAAAACTGCCCCGACCGGGGATCGAACCCGGGCCCGCTGCGTGACAAGGCAGCACGCTACCTCGAGACCACAGTGGTGGATATATATTTATTATTATTATTATTATTATTATTATTATTATTATTATTATATAAATTACATAAGAGCCTATAGAATGAAAGTAAATTGTCATTTTGTTTGGCCGACTCACACAATGCAGAACGTACGATAGAATTTAAGTTCGCTCCATAAAAACCACAAGTTATGTTATATTAATTTATGAAACATGAACCAAATGTTTGAATTATTTTTTAATGGTCAACGCTGGTTATACAATATGTTTTGGCTTTGTACTGCAATCAATTTTACGGTTACGTAATAAAAATACATGTGGAAATATAATTTGTGATTTTAATTGATTTTAGCTCCATATTATTTAGATTTATTACTCAACTCGGCATTCAGCAAATTTATTACGCTCTGGAAACTTATCAGTCTTCGTTCCATTTTATCTATAATTGTAGACCGACGTTCAGTAGCTTTACCAAAAAAAACTCCAAGCGCGAGAGACCTAGAAGGTCCTTGGCCTACCAGCCGGCTGTTGTCCTCATACCCACATGTGTTAATCACAGAGGTAGACGATCATCTAGCCAGTGTAGGGGTGACATGTGGTCAGCGTGTCGAGCCCCCCAGCAGTTATAGCTGATCTTCTCAACCTGGAGTCGCTACTCATTGTAGCTACCCAAATGCCTCACGATGCTGGGTAGGCACCGGTCCATTACTGGCCGAAATTCCTTGAGAATATTTCTTCCTCCGTGGCTCTGTGCCAAGGTTTCTTGCCTTAACCTCACGGCTACGGCGTGGGACCAGTAGTTTTACTTCTTAGTTTAATTTAATCATCATCAACATAACATTAGACTAGAGTAGCTCATTAAGAGCTCAGATCCCTTTAGGATTTTTCGCCAGTTTCATCTCTCTTTCCTTAACTCATTCGCTTCAAATTTAATAGCTCAATGCATTTCCCCAGAAACCGAATTTAAATCACCGTAAATTATATTGTCGAAACGAACAAAAGATAACGGGTACTTAATGTATCAATAAGGTTGAAGGCCAAAACACGTTCCTCTACTATTTATAAATATTAACAAAATATTACCCTTCCCAGGATGTACAAAATATTGTAAAATCTATAACAGGCAGAGTTAAGCGAGTGTACCTCGTCTTCTGAGTTGAAGGCCATTTAACAGCCGACGAGTATACCACATCTTGTGAGGCGAATGGGTTAAATTGGCAATGTATCCTACAGGATACAATTCATTTAATTTAATATCTTAAATAAAACAGCTGGCTGTTGATCATCTACCTCTGTGATTGACACATGTGGATGTGAAGGGCCAGCAGCCGGCTGGTAAAAGGGCAACCGCTGAAAAGTGGAAAGACCCTCAATCAATCGGAAATAAAACAGAAGAATTAAACTAATAGAAATAACTTAAAAAGGTGTGTCGAATTACACAATATACCTAATAATAACAAGTATGGTTGATTTCTTTTCACTACGGTCCGCCACATTAAAATAACTGACATGAGAAAATAGTGTCTTTCCAATTTAAGGGTTAACCATACTATAATAGTTCGGATGTCCAGTTTCATTATGTCTTCCAACAATATATTTACTATTAGGTCTTACAACCCTTCGTTTCCCTTCTAGTTTGTTATAAGTAATTTTTTAACAATATTTTCAATTTTCAATATCTGCACATGCCCTGCCTATCTTAATGCAGCCATTTTAATTAAGTTAACTATGTCAACAGAGTTATATATCATATATGTTAATTATACATTATTAAACTTCATCAAGTTATTCCAATATGGAGGCCTTTCAAAAACAATGTTTTATCTTCTGCATTTTAACTGGTACTGATGGTGTTGTATCGGATATGCATGCGGTTATGTTTTCATTGATATGAATTTCAAAAGTGTTGATATCTCATAGAGTTCTTTGTTGTATCTTATTCTCCAGGTATGCCTACCATTTTCATTGATTGGTCCATAATATGTCCCGCGCCGTAGTCGAGCGGTTAAGGCATCTGCCTTGACGCAGAGCTACGAAGCTTGCGATGGAGGAAGACATTTTCTCATGGAATTTCCGCCAGTATAGGACCGGTGCCCATTCTGAATCATAAGGTATTTGGGTAGCTACAATAAGTAGCGGCTTCAGGTTAATAAAACCAGTTATAACGGCTGACTACATGTCACACCTACATTGGCTAGTGATTATTATTTTTTTTCGAATCTCAAATAATATGAACCCTATTTCATCATCCGGCATGTTAGGGTTTTAGTTAAAATACAATTAATGATTTACAGTAATGCTGCCTGGTTAATTTCTAGCGTTACATAATAACGTAATATGAACAAATAAATAAATAAACAAACCCAAGAAAAAACTAACTGAAAGTCTCTTAAAAATATGATGGATAAAGTCACACAGCTTTCTATAGCAACACTTCTTACATAAAATATTTGACAAAGGCAGTTGAAATCTACTATGGCAATAACCTAATATTTTAATAAAGTCATGTCTTTTGGAATCAAATGCTGGACACTCAAATAACAGATGTGAGATAGTCTGGCTGGAGTTTTTGCAAATACAGGTATCTGTACCTATTTTAAATCGTTCCAAATAATGTCCAAATTTACCGTGTCCAGTCATAAATTGAAATTTCAAAATTATTTTCAATTTATTTTCATCATTCATCACCATCAGAATTCATTATCATTCTGACTCTTCTGAATCAATTTAGTTAGTTAGTTAGTATTTTATTTAACGATCTCCTTAGCAGGGGTTCAACTTGCTAATCTGGGAATCAGAGGCGAACATGGTAATCACTAGTCCACCAGGACCGACAGAAACTATATTATAAAAACAAAGTAAATTTTGAAAATATATGGACATTAAATTGCTGCCCTATATTCTCATATAAACTGATGATGGGAAGATAAAAGTAACTTTTTTTGATAACAGTAATTTGTGATTAATTGATTGAAGAACTTGAGAGTTCAGTTCTCATTGTGACAACAAATTGTTCTGCCTCTCATCGGGTTATAATAAATCGCGTTTACTATTTTCTCTTAGTAAATAGTAATATTCTTCAGCTTTTCGTGTAACTGAAACGAATGGAATATTTCATGCCAGGTAAGGCGGGATTCTTGAAGAAGCATTTACTAACAGCTTGGTTTCTCCCCGCGGGGTTTTCTACTTGACACCTCTTAACACGCCACTGTGATTTAATTTTGTGTCCAGAATGTCTGTATAATATTTAATGGTCGATATATAGTTAGAGAAAAAATTAATTTTTACCATTATAAGAGTGAAAGTTACACGTTTTTAAATGTTATAGTACTCTGGATATTGCAGGTTTCTCTTGCACTTAAAACAGGCACATTGCTTCTTATATAAGAGAGTGTTAAGATGAATAAAATATTACAATTAGCTAGAACACTGAAATTAATTTTTAGCAGATTTGTCCACCGCTGTGGTCTCGAGGTAGCGTGCTGCCTTGCCACGCGGCGGGCCCAGGTTCGATTCCCGGTCGGTACAAGTTTCCTGTTGAGGTTTTTTCGGTTATTTCCTCACCTGTAAGATAAATGCCAGGAAACTTTAAGGCCCGATCTTTCCCCGAACACCATCTGACCATCATTGCCATTAATATTATATTCGCCTAATTAGCTTAATTTTAGTTTAAGGTCTCTCCTGGCGCATCATTACCATCATCATCAACTCCCATATCATCGGGGCAGCGTAACCCCGCCTTCCAGGTGCCCCAACATCAGAGGTGGGTTACAAGTCCGTCATTCTAGGATAGAACACCAGAAACGTCGAAATGACAACCTGAGGCATTTGGGAAAAAAATATACATAAGAATGGTTAAGTTTAAATGTGAAACTAAACGATGAGCATATATACATCGTGTTTCGTTTATAATAATAATAATAATAACAATAATATTTATTTATTTATTTATTTTACTTGGCAGAATTAAGACCTTGAGACCCTATGTACCACTCAACCAGGTTAGAAAAAATGCAAAAATTACTGTCACATCTAAATTACAATAAACAAAATTAGATGCGATACCTACAATACAATTATTACAATATATTTTTGTTTATTCTAGATTTAACGAATGAAATATAAAATGTAGAAGGTATAAAAATGAGAAAAAATAATATTAACAGAACAGAATAAATTTAGTTGTGGAAAAAAGTTATTAATTTAACAACAAATAATTATTGTATAAGCGTGACGTAAAAGAGCGAAGTAAGCGGAGAGGGATTTATAAGTATAATATAAGAAATAATATATATATATATATATATATATATATATATATATATATTACACAAACATATATATATTATATAACTTACGGACTATTACGAATTTATAGATGTAACCAATTGCCAGAAAGAGTAAAGACTGGATTTTTTTTACTTTACTTTATGTTCCATAAACCTCAATATGGTTTACATTAGTGGGACTAGAAATATCGAACCGGTATTCAATCTCGATCCATGTATTATGAAGCATCTGTGGTATTACATTGTTAACAGCAAAATGGTAAGTTTGCAAATCACATATTGCTGTCGTGTAAACCTGGGCCTTTAGAAACAACCACTGGAAAACAATCAGGAGGTGTTAGGTTTAGTAATCGGGCAGGCCATCTGAAGGGACGATTCTCTTCTGAACCATCTTGTAGGCATTATTTCATAAGAAATTATCGTCAAGACGTCTGACGTGTGAATCTGGTATCTGACATCGAACATTTGAGATAATGAACCTCAGTGTTATCTGCTCATCTCTCTTTGGTCCGAAATTTTAAAAGAGACCTTACAAAAGTTATTTTAACACTTTTTTTTAGCGAATTCCGAAGGAATGAAACTGATAAGGCTATTCACATGATAAGTGTTAATTTTATTTTGCAAATGATTAGGCTTTTAAAATTAACAACAATGAATTAAAACGCCCCAATCTCCTCTTTCAAATGCTACCAACCTTAGCCATTTTTTGATAGTTTTGAAATTATAACTCTTTTCTTAATTATAGGCTATTTATTGTGTGTGTGTGTGTGTGTGCGCACACACACAAACTTACACGCACACATATATATGTCGTGATCTAGTGATTATCTCTAGTCCCGAGGATCGCGGGTTTAAACCTGGCCGGGGCCGATGGATTTTTAGATTGGAAAATCCAAGGGACAAATCATCCAGAAGCAACTTTAAGATGTGGATCTCAAGTTTGAAGATTTTCGCGCACGTAAAATAATCTCAAGCCTAAATTAGTGTCTCTGGGCAAAATTTAATCGGCCTTTCCCATTCCCAGTAACATCTTGATTGCCTATTGGTTGTCTAGTTAAGGCTATGAGCTAACCACATATCACTCACTGACATGTGTGGGAAATTGACTTGATCAAAAACTCCCGCTAGGGAAATACCCAGTTTAAATGTTTTGACCTAGCGGGACTCGAACCGTCGACCTTCCGGTTTGTAGCGCATTGCCTTAATCAACTACGCTACGGCACGGCGTAGTGTAGGACTTAGGGTATATATGGCATCTCTCGAGTTTCCTCTGTAGACTACATACGTTATGTACCTTCAAGACCATATACCGCTCCTTTGGCCTCCACATTTTAAACTAGTAGCATCAAATTGTTTTCTCTTATAATGGGATCACAGACAATATTTCCGGGTCCTGACTGGTTATGTTAAAATTAACTGATATTCCTGTAGAGGAATACAACGGTCTCCTGCTGTTACATACGAACTGCATTCTGTTAACAAAGAACTGTGAGAACTCGAATTAACAATATTTCCACTAGTCATGCGCCAATAGATGATTGTAAAGATAGAGAAGAACCTTTTCAAGGATTTATAAATGTGGAATCACGATATGACCTCTTTCTGAACTTCCGGTATCGAGAAAAAAGTTAAGGATTTGAATTGCATTTGCTCATCGTGCAGATCACATTTGACTATAATGTTATTTTCTTATTTATTTTCAGGAATTATGACCCTTACGAGAACCCCGTGTGACTTGGACACGATGAGCCTCTTTCAGGACCTGAAGTTGAAACGCCGAAAGGTGGACTCCAGGTGTAGCAGCGATGGTAAGATTTCCTCATTCAGTTATATAATATATTTGCATCATATGTTTGCAGGTTTGAATGGTTATCCCTGTAATATGTTGAATTTATCCAAGTATAAGACGAGGTATTTGCTACAACTTTTATTTTAAAAAATGTCGTTTTAATTCCACGTTATTGAAATCGTGGATTTTGTAGCACAAATATCTGTAAATGCATGTTACAAAGGACCATAGGTTACAAACTATTTCGACTTATCGATTATCGCCCATTAGATCTTGGATTACAACTCATGCTATCAACATGTTTTTTTCCTTCTATTGCGACATACAGGCCTACTGATATTGTTCGCAACCTAATCCTATATCATTTTTTTTTTACTTCGAGAAGTATCATATGTAGAGGCAAATACCTTAAGTTATATTTTTTACGTTTCGTTACATTTAGTTAGGCCATTAGGTTATGTATCGTTAGTTATGTTAAGAAACGCTAATTGAAGCAACACATAACACGTGTATTTCCATAAATAAATTGATCGATCTCTTTTTTTACTAACATAATGTTAGTAGTACATCTTTATTACACGCTTTATATTAGCTTGACCTGTATCTATCTATCTATGTAACGGAATATTTCAACGCCATTTTCACCCACTTAAAATCATTGGATCGACTTGAAACTTTGTATACTTGTAGAGGACCCGTGACAATACAATAATTTTATATTTATTTTCTAAAATCCTGGCCATAATCATCAGAAAATAAAAAAAAGTGTTTTTGTATCAATGTAACGGAATCTTTCAACGCGATTTTCACCCACTTAGAAACATTGGATCGACTTGAAACTTTGTATACGTGTAGCGGACCCGTGACAATGCAATAATTTCATATTTTGTTTCTAAAATCCTGGCCAGAATCATCCGAAAATTAAAAAAATGAAAACTGGTAGAATAGGTTGCGGACTTGTCGAGTTTTAGTCAATCGTTGTAAGAGCTCAGTTGGTAGAGCAGTGAACTCTTAGTGGTATACAATTTCAGTAATCCATACGTCGCTGGTTCAAATCCGGCTGGGAGGGTTTTTTTTTATGTAAGAGTATTACTTTTAGCTCATACTACAATAGTATCGAATTTAAAGGTATTTACATATTTTGTCTTATTCTGTAAAATATAAAAACTAAAAAATAAAAAATAAATAATAGTTTTAAAAAACTAAAAGAACACGCTTTATTAGAAAACTAAAAAAATGAAAAATAATTTTAATTTTCAATACGCTTGGGATAAAATTAAAGTGGTCAACAAAAAAATAATCTCCAACACATATAGAATAAAACTAGAGTTATCATCAAAAAGAAAATAATTTTACCATCAAAAGCGTGGGGTGCTTTTTATGATGTTTACATTTTCTTCTTAGAGAGCTTACTTTTACCAATATCTGTTTATTATCAAATATATTAATTGATATAGAGCACCCCACGCTTTTGATGGTAAAATTATTTTCTTTTTGTTGATAACTCTAGTTTTATTCTATATGTGTTGGAGATGATTTTTTTGTTGACCACTTTAATTTTATCCCAAGCGTATTGGAAATTAAAATTATTTTTCATTTTTTAGTTTTCTAATAAAGCGTGTTCTTTTAGTTTTTTAAAACTATTATTTATTTTTATCTCCAACTTGCTAATACCCGGTGTGCGCTGCTACTCATAAATAAATGCTAATATGTTTTTACAACCAGCCGTGTACTGTTCGGGAATCTGCTTATCCCGATCTTCTTGGCATCAATGAAAAACAAAAATGGTTATTGTGAGTTATCCGTTGAAGATAAACATATGCTGTCGCGGACTTTTTTGTAGAGGTTTTTGAGATATTCAATTCTGTGTACATTAATTTGGTATATTTGTTATGGTTTAGGCAGCGTAAGCCATTTAAGCGTCAAAATAGGGACTTTGTTTCACGTTTTTCGCTACAAAGAGTGATTTTTAGGGGTGAAGGGGTTGAATATCACAACTCTCTCTTATAGCCTATGTTCATCCCGGGAATTGTCTGAACATTTTGCAAAAAAAAAAAAATCGGATCAACGGTATGGCCGCGCATAGAATACGAACCAACAAACAAACAATCAAACAAACAAACATTGATTTTTATATGTAAGATTATATATTTTTCGTATTTGATTTTGACCCTAAATTGTCTTTTTCTTGCATGGATTAAACATTTTTGGTTATGGACATATATATTTCTTGAATCACTAATCACATTCTACAACAGTGAATATCCGTTCTTTATGTTTATTTATTACGGTAAATAGTAATTTGCAATATAATCCCCGAAATCATTCATATTTTAAAAATATAATATCTCATAACATAAAATAAATTTTACATTTAACCCTTAAATTGACAATGTATCCTGTAAGATACAATTTATTTAATATTGTTTATAAATAAGTATAAACACAAGTAGAAATTATTTTAATTTGTGTCAGTCAAATTAAGCAACAATGTTCAATAAAAACTTAAAGTTATATATGATTTCGTATTCTTTCCGGTCCGAAACATTTATATAACTAGCACAAGAAATTATGGTTCCGTCAATTTAAGGGTTAAACATCTTTTTAATGAATGTTATTTTCATATATATAATGACTTGCACAAGATTATGAAGATTTAGAATACATGACTAGAAAATTAATCGAAGAATATAATGAATGGATATTAATTTTGAACACAGGAAAACAAAATATTTATGAATTGGTGAACTAGAACAACATTTAATTTTGGAGACTGGAGAGAAAATAAAATCCTGTAGTAAAATTACATATTTAGGAATTAAAATAAATAAAAAATGGAAGTTATGAAGAGGAAATAAGAAATAGAAATAATAAAGGAAAATTTGCAATTACTTGCCTTAATGGAATATTGTGGGATAAAAATATAAGTAATAAAAATAAAATTAATATATATATCATACAATTGTTAAAAGCATCATTACTTATGGAGCAGAACTTAGGTCATTAACAACAAAAACAAATAAGTACATTTTGGCAACTAAAACGGATTTTATACGAAGGGCGGCAAGAATTTCAAGAAGAGGAAAAAATAGAAATTCAGTTATAAGGGACAAAATGAAGATTGAAGACACTATTTTGGATTATATTAAAACTCAGGGATTATATTTATACATGAAGGAGGCGCATCTAAAACCAGGAGATTGGATGGACCGACAAAATTGGCTATTAGGAATCGGACGATGTCAAAAACATTAAACAACCGATGATATATCTACATATAACTACATTGTCTATAAGTTGCACTTTTAAACACTCTAGAATTATATCGGGATGTTTCAGAATACAACAGAAGAAATTTATTGATTAGACAGGCGTTTTAAATAAGAAACAAATTGACACAATATCTCATACCAAAGTTATGTCATTCATATCATATTAAAATTATAGTTTTTAATACTCTATCATACCTTAAACTGCTCGGCTATGGCACGCTACTGAATTCTGGAAGAGTTTGTATAAAATGAAGGTTACAGGGGGAAAACTAGGTAAGTTACTTTTTCCTTGAAACCTAGAAAACGTAATTTTAGTTGTACAACATATGTACTTCCTTTCCTGTATATTAAAATTTGGAGACAAATAAACCCATGACTAAACTGTATATTTTATTGTTGTATACTTCCAAATTATAGTGTTTCCATTGAGAATCTAATGACACTATTTAGACAAAAATGTGACTTACCGGGTTATTTTCTTGTAACCATCCAATATAGTCATATATGTGCAGGTACTCCTCCTAGCGCGACAGGCCTAGAAGGGCCATGACCTACCATCCGGCTGCTGGCCTCACATCCACGTATGTTACTCAGATGTAGACGATCATCTAGCCAGTGTAGGGTTGACATGTGGTCAGAATGTCGGGTCTTCTCAACTTGGAGTCGCTACTTATTGTAGCTACCTAAAT
Source organism: Diploptera punctata (assembly GCA_030220185.1). Classification (NCBI taxonomy): domain Eukaryota; kingdom Metazoa; phylum Arthropoda; class Insecta; order Blattodea; family Blaberidae; genus Diploptera; species Diploptera punctata. Next base: position 202,841 of record JASPKZ010004941.1, on the reverse strand, counting down.
GCCTCACGATGCTGGGTGGGCACCGGTCCCATACTGGCCGAAATTCCATGAGATAATTTCTTTCCCCATGGGGACTCGAACCAGCGCAACCACTCGGCTACGGCGCGGGCCAATATACAAAAATAAAATATAAAGTTAAATACTTTGAATTGCAGTCTCCTCAAGTAGTAAGTAAAGTGATCCCACAACAGGCCCGGAGGCCCTTGGGGTAGTAGGAAGTTAAGACTCCCACTTTTTCTAGACAATCGGCAATTTACGTCAGCCGGGTTGTCAGCCCTGCGTGACGGCCGCCTTTACCCCCAGAACAAGCGCCCGGTACTCATTTCCGTTAGAGGCTGAGTCGACCCCAGGGCCATAGTGCCGCCAGAGGGTTTGGGTCAGTTTAAAAATCCTGACCCCAACGGGACTTCAACCCTCGACCCTCCGGCTTGTAGCTCAGTGCCTTAACAACCATACTTTGAATTGCAGTCTCCTCAAGTAGTAAAAATTTAAAATGTTGCAGGCCATTCCGATCCTGTCGCATCCTAAGCAGAAGGTCGTATTGTTACTGACTGATTTGTAATGACGCTATAGATAGGATTGTGGTACTAGATGCTTTTTCCATTAAAATCATTAAGCTGTTGTCTATTACGAGTTGAGAAAATTGCATTACAAAGTTCCTAATTTTATAATTCTATCTTATAATTTATATTGTGACTAATAGCTCAACTAAATTTCACCATGAAACTTATTAGTATTGATATATGCAGTTAGCGCATAAGATATATAAATGTCAGCCTATTGAACTCTCAGAAATAGAGAAGAGGAAAGCAGTCCTTGTACTTGCTTATTGTTTGTTTGTTAAATATCTCTTTTTATCAGTTGAAACGGCGTTGCTTCATCTACTGCCGGTTACATTGCGCAATAGCGTGGCTTCTTTTATAAAAACAGTTTCCAAGAACTGATTCAGAAACTTAAATTATTGTTGTAATAGAGAAAAATCAGTTTTTACAGTTAATTTATAAAAACGAACACTTGATCGATTTTCTTCATTCGATTGAGATTTATTTTTTTTTTTTTTTTAAACGGGGTATAAGGGCAACATTAAGAGTCACAAACATCATAGAAGAAATCCAGACTTTTATGATTCGGAAGTAGAGAAAGACCAAAATCTCAAAGGCTTCTTCAGTCTTAAGAACATATTCAGAAAAAAAAACCTAATATATTCATCATGACGATAAGAAAAAACATTAATCTAATTATAATCTTCACATGTGTTAAATTATATAAGTTAATTTTTGTGCGTTTAGTTTTTGTATAAATTTATGTTTGAAACAATTTATTTGATACAATAAATTCAACTTTTTGATAGAACTTCAGTTCATTGATACAATACGTTCAATTTTAATTTTAAGTTTTTATAACTCTACTCCTTTGGCATAACATTAGGCCTATATTTATTTGATACAAGTATAGTCCTTTGATATAACACAGCTTATTTCTTCATTGAGTAACAGTTAATTTATTTGATGCAAGGGAAGTCTTTAGTACAAGTTCAGTCCCTTCATGAAACTAGTTAGTTTTAGCGAATTTCGAAGCTTTTGAGGTTTTTTTATCATGAGAATATATTTGAAAAATGTTTACTGGTCACAGGTCGTCGATCCTACTAAATTGGCACAGAAAATAAACGTGACAAAAATGATAGGCCTATATATAATGTGTATGTGTGGTGTTTGTCGTGTGTTTGTTGATACTCTAGCGGCGGTAATTGCTTTCTCTTATGGAACCCAACTTGGCATGTAGCAATCAATTGATAAAAGTAAGGTCAGTTTCGTTAAGCAGCAAACTCGGACAATTAGGAGGGAGGGTTCACCTGAAAGAAACATTTTAAATCGTTCTAACAGTTACAATTTAGATTTCTAGCAATGAAACTCATTGTATGTCTTTGAAATTATATGAGAAAGGTGTTCTTCAAAAATCATTTTTTTAAAGAGAAAGTTTGAAAAGGATAAGACAATTTTTGACGATGGAATTTGCTGAAATAATTGAAATAAAATGCTGTTTCAGAACTCCGACTGGGGTTTACTTGAAAACTATAACTAAAAAAAAAATACTTTATCTGCCGCCGTGTTTGTTTCCTTGCAACGTAACTGGATACCTATGATTTAATAACAGTATATTCCACGATTATTTTCATTTTATAATTATATAATTTCTAGAATAGTTGTGTCAATCCCCCTGTGTAAACAAACAAAATAGGACCATAAATTCGACTTGCTGAGGAATTCGCTTGTTTACCAGTTCGTTCCTGATGGACTTTTTTGTATGTTATTCGATCCTAGTTGTTTGATTCAAGTTAATTTTTTCTAACAAGTTCAGTTTTTTTTTAATGAATTATAACAGGTTTATTTCTTAGATGCATCAAGTTTAGTTCTTTGATACACAAGGTGTTTATTGATATTATTTTATCTGCATTTGGACAGGGATTTCATAAGAGATACAGCACCTTGCGTCTGATAAACGATACATACAAATGATGTTAGAACTAAAAACTATCATTGCTATGTTGTTTAATACGCAAGAATTCAACTCCAATATCGGACGTGAAGCATTTTTAAACTATAGATGAAGTAAAAACTAAAGTTTAAAAAAATGTTTGTAACGCGTTAATTAAATAAATTCTTCAGCAAGTAAGATTTATGCTCCGATTTTGCTGATTTGCGGAATAAATATTTATTTTGTTAATTAGATCGTATATGTCCGGTAAATTTCGAGAAAACAAAACATAGCGGCTTCTAGAGCAATTTTTAAATTGTAGCTTTCAGGTAAACCACTCCTAAACTTCGGATTTATCTGATTTTTGGGCAATGCATTTCTCGTTTCATCCCAATAGAATATCTTGAGATTCGTTTCCAAAAAAATTGCGGCCGCAAGAGCGACTTTTAAATTTTGTCTTCGCATGAAATCCCACTCCTTTTGTTACGAATTTGCTGGTTAACAAACTCGACCTTACTTTTCTTGATTAATTGTTGTAAACCCAGTTTGATTCCGAAAAAAGTTACAGCCGCTAGAGTGTGTTAACACACACACACACGCACAGATATATATATATATATATATATATATATATACACTTCATGGCGCGTATGCTGTTGTGCTGTTGCTGGCCATACATCCACATGTTAATCACAAACGCGGATGTTCTTCTAACATTATAAGGGTGACATATGGTCACCATGTTGGATACCCCAGCCGTTACATCTAGTTTTCTCAACCTGAAGCCGTTCCTTACTGCAGCTACCAGAATTCTTCACAAAGCTGGATGGGCACTGTCCCATACTGAACGAAATTCCATGAAACAATTTCTTCCTCCATAGGGATTCGAACCAGCACAAGTCCCATAGCTCTACACCTAGGCTCATGCCTTATACTACGTTGTGGGAAATATACAGGGTGTTTCAGAATACGTATTACAGCCTTCTAGGTGTTGTAGAGGGGACTTATTAAATACAATTTTATTAAGAAACCCCAAGTCCGAAAACGTACAATTTCGATGTAAAGTAAGTTTGAAGATCGAAACACAATGTGCTGATATCGTGTGCCTTGTGTTTCAGAGTAAGTATTACAGACTTCTAGGGGTTATACTACCCCGGTCGAATCCGAGGAAGATCTTGCACAAATTCTGGCGGCAGCAGAAATGATTGGGCACACATCAGGTTTTGTGGGTGTGTGTATGAGAACATACGTCGCAGGTACACTTTGTACAACTAACAACATGGTCGCCATGTGGAACCACACTTGTGGTACAATCCCTAGAAGTCTGTAATACTTATTCTGAAACACAAGACACACGATATCAGCCCAATGTGTTTCCATCTTCAAAATTATTTTACATCGAAATGGTACGTTTCCGAACATGGGTTCCTTATTAAAAACTTTATCTACTAAGTCCCCTCTACGGCCCCTAGGAGTCTGTAATACGTATTCTGATACATCCTGTATATATACTATGAGTATGTATGTATGTAGCCTATGTATGACTTACTTGTACTCTCGAACAGAAAGTTCTTGGCCTCGCAGGCATACGCTCTCCATCCCCTCGTGAGTTTTTTTTTTTTTTTTTTTTTCGTATTCCCTGTATAATTTACGTCCCTAAAATCATAGTAAATATTATTATCCGATCTCATTCTTGGCATACTTACTGAGCGCTTTCCCTCTGGCTTCCCTACAAGATTTTTTTTTCTTTTTTTACGTTCCTCTTCGATTCCTTATTCGTGCAACATGCCGTGCTCATCGCAATCTGTGCATATCCATTTTTCCATGTAGATCGTTGTTATTTAGTTTCTTCATTCACTTGTCTGTTCGTTTCTCTTTGGTCCGAAAAATGTCCTAAGCACGTATCAATTACTTTCATGGCCATTTTCGGTACCTTATATGTAGGATCGATGAGGATTCGTATTCATGTTAAATGACAAATGAGGGAAATTTTGAAGAAGTGATTGAATTCAAATATCTAGGAACAACAATAATTACAAATAGGAGCGAGATGCACAAAGAAATTAAACATATGCTCAATTGTGGAAATGCATACTTTTGATTGCGTTAAACTGAAAATACAGTGGGCCCCATTCAAATCTCCCATACTTTAATTAATCATAACTAACAAAGTATGCAAAATTATGAAATGAGGCTGGTATTAAACAAAAGAGAAACTCAGAGAACTTTCATTGTCACACGCACATTAAAACACCTCTATATGTGCACCATTGGTAGCACGAACAATATCAAATATAAGTCTGTGTCTGATTTCATACCATGTTGTGTCCAAAATGTCCATTTGTACTGTTGCAATTGTGTCAAGGATATGGGTTCGTAAATCATGAAAATTTCGTACTGGAGTCGCAACACGCGGTCTTTTACATACCCCCAAAGTAAGTGATGTCTGGTGAACGTGGTGGCCAGAAAATTGATCCACCGCTTCCAATCGAGGGATCGGGGAAGGATTCTATGAGGGAATTTCGAACTTCGAAGTTCAAGTATGATGGTGCTCTGTCTTGCTGAAAAATTACTTGGAGATACAAGAACTGTTCCAACATGTCTTGGGTCAGTTATTGACTTCTCATGGAAGAGAAAGAGGACCAATAATCCTGTTCTTCACAGGACGCACCACACCTTTACTTTCGGCCTCTCCCGGACGTGTTCACAGTAGAGGTGTGGATTTTGTGTAATCCAGATCCTTACATTGTGCCAATTAACAGATCCTGTTACATTAAATGTTGCTTCGCATACCAGAAAACAGTTTGTGTCATTTTGTTTTATTGCCCAACATGCGACAGATGAATTAACTGCAAACAACGAAAACAAATATTCTTTGAGGTAATCTTTCTTTTAACACCAACCTCATTTCATTATTCCGCATACATTGTGAGTTGTGATTAATTAAAATGTGGGAGGTTTGAATGGGACACGGTGTATATATAACTGTTATTCTCACAGTTATATTTGGCTATATGGATACGAAACATGGATTCTTACTTTAAGGAAGTAAAGACGATTATGAGTATTTGAGAATGAAGTACTTAGGAAAATGTATGGACCAAAGAGAGATGAACAGACAGGTGAATGGAGAAGACCTCATAATAGTGAGCTACATGGTCTTTATAGGAAGCCCGATATAATAAGAACAGGTAAGTTTCGTAGACTGCGATGGGCAGGATATGTGACACAAATGAGAAATATAAGAGGTGCATGGAAGCTTCTTGTAGAAAAATCAGAGGAAAAATGCCCAGTTGGTAGACGAAGAATGAGATGGGAGAATAACATTAACCATGATTTGAGGGAAGTAAATTATACAGGGGTAGATTGGAAAACATCTCAGGATAGGGATGTGTCGAGAGCTTATGTCCGCGCGGCCATGAACCTACGGGTTCAATAGAGCCAGTGAGTTAGTTAATATTATGTTTATAACAACCACAGTAGTTATATTCTTGTGTAATTGGCAAAAATTTGAACATTTAATAAATTGAAACATTTAATATAAAACTTGTTAACACATCAAAAAAATTGAATGTGAGTATGCGTAATATTGTAAATAATGGTTGTTGAACGCTTCCTAGTTGATTATTTCTGTTATCGGTTATTTTCGCGGAATGTAGGTCATCCACGTAAGCAGCAGTATTCCATGTTATCGCCCTGTTAGTGTTCATTTATATAGGCCTTAATTTTTGTTTTAATTGCACTGTAAATACCTCTTATCTGTATTCCAAGAAACTACCACGCCTACAATAAAGAATAGTGGTCAGCGTGCCTTGATGCACCAGTTCGATTCCCCACTTTTTTAAGTGCATTGTTTTTCTTTTGAATTGAATCTTCCGCATTCCACGCAATTCTTGTGATTTTCTGGTATCATAGATTATTATTCTTCCTCCCTTGTCATAGAGTTAGAAAGCAAACAATAGCAAGGTTGCTATTAAAAAGATTCGAGGTTCAACTCCCGGTTCAGGCAATTTTTTTTTCTCTTTACCATTGATTACAATAGTTTAGTTGTGTACATTAATTTGCTTATTACAATCTTAGTAATAGCTTTAGCTTCTTAATATTAAATTAATAAATAATGCTATAGCTGTGTGGAGTCCCATCATGTCTTCTTAATGTAGAAGCCATTCAATGTGTATTTGTGAATGATGATCATTGCATTGATTCTGGGACCAAGAGAGTAAGGTAAAGGGAGGATTTATCCTTGGGCGGGAATGTAGCCTGGATTAGCTCAGTTGTCAGAGCGTCAGCATTGAAATCTGGAGGTTCGGGATTCAATTCCCGGTTCAGGCAAAAATGTTTCTCTTTATTATAACCATAATAATAGCTTTAGCTTCTCAATATTAATTTAATAATTTTAAATCAAAATTTCCATATTATATTGTACATTTGATTTTGTGAAACGAAATACAAAATTTATAAGACAATGGCGGATCCAACACTACTATATGGATCGCAACACTGGGTCTTAACAAAAAACTAGGAACGAAGAATAGAAATTTCAGAAATGAGGTTTTTGAAGGGTGTGACTGGTTATACAATAGGAGATCGGAAACGAAATGAACATATACGAACATAACTAAATATATTCAAACTATTAGATAGGATCGCACAATACTAAAACGAATACATGGACCACATCAATAGAATGAATACCAACAGAATCCCGAAACAGATTCTTCACTACAGACCAGTAGGATGAAGAAATGTAGGAAGACCCAGTAAAAGATAGATAAATTCTAACATGAGATCGGAACAAACCTCAAGGTCTAATCTTTAATGCTGATGATGATGAAACACAAAATTTGTCGTGTAAGTAAAATACCGGATTCATCCAGTTTTAATACCATTTATTGAAATTATTATAAATTTAAACCATCCAGGAATACTCATCGAATTATTTGAATGAATCGCAACCTAATTAAAAAATGTAGATGTTATACATAAGGCATGTTTTATACGGACCTTAAAAATCTGGTTTGAGTATTTTATTCAAATAAAAAACAATTACTCTATATTATTAAGTTTGAAATGTATTATACTTTCAGTTTATTTAGTTGTGTACATTTAATTAATAAACCTGTACTAACATATGGATCTCAGACAAGGGTCCTGAACAAAAATGAAGAAAAACGTCTTAGTGTTTTCGAAAGGAAAATTTTGAGTCATATTTGGTCCAACAAATATTGATGGAGAGTAGCGTATTAGATATGAAAAAGATCTATATAAAAATGTGCAATTGTCACATATTATATCAAAATACAGAGATTGAAATGAGCAGGGCATGTTATTAGATCTAATGATCACTTGGCTTCATATAAAATACTTACTGCAACTGTGGAAGGGCAAAGACCCAAAGGAAGACTTAACCTTAGGTGAGAAGATGGAATACTAAAGGATGTAAAGGCTCTGGTGAAAGAAATTGGCGAAGCCTGGATCTAGACAGAGAAGTTTGGCGGGAACTTCAGAAGAAGGCTGTGGCCCAAAAAGGATTGTTATGTCAATTATGATGATAAAATGTATTTGTTTAATATATTCTAATTATGAATTATATTTTAGAAAAGTGACAAATATGGGAAATTTTGAAAAATATGAATGAATTCAAATACCTAGGAACAATAATCACAAATAGGAATGAGATGCACAAAGAAAATAACATAGGCTCAATTCTGGAAATGCATGCTATTATGCGTTACAGGTCCTCTTGTCGTCCCAACTTCTCTAAAAAAACGTTAAATTGAAAATATATAAAATTGCTATTCTCAGTTATATTATATGGATGCGAAACATGGACTCTTACTTCAAGAAAGGAGAAAATATTACGAGTGTTTGAGAATAAAGTTCTTAGGAAAATTGTTTGGCCAAAGAGAGATGAACATAAATGCGAATGAGAAGCTACGTACCTTCCTTTGGCCAGCAACCAATCGAAGGGACTATTATTATGCTTTCAAGTCTTATACGAGAATTTCCCTCAAATGCTGGAGGGAAAATTTTCTATAGGATCGTAACAGGCCTTGGCCTAATACTTGGAAGGAAGAAGAAGAAGAAGAAGCTACGTAACATTTAGCTATAGGAAACCAGATATAATAAGAACGGTGAAGTCACGTAGACTGCGATGGACAGGACATGTGGCACGAATGGTGATTGAAGGAGATGCATGGAATCAGCTTGTAGAAAAACCTGAAGGTAAACGCCCAGTTGGTAGACCAATAATGAGGTGGGAGAATTACATTAACTATGATCTGAGAGAAGTAGGAAAACATTAGCTCGGGATAGGGATGTATGGAGAATTATTAATGTCCACGCGGCTATGAACTTACGGGTCGATAGTGCCAGTGAGTTAGTTTATTGTCGAACCTGTCTCGGAAATATTTTTGATCCACAACACAGAAGACCGTTCAACTAAAACTTTGCTACACAATAAATTCAAATCAATTTTAGTAATTTCAAATCTAGGAAATTTCGAAACTGATAATCCATGTCCTCACAGAGAATCCGAAAACCGCCACTGGTAGAAAATAACAGTAATTTTCGCCGAAGGCGAGCGGTTTATGGTACAATGGCTTGGCGCAGAGCCACGGGACTAGCTGGTTCGACTCTCCATGGGGGAAGAAATTTTCTCATGGAATTTCGGCAAGTTTGGGACCAGTGCCCATCCAGAATCATGAGAAATTTGGGTAGCTACAATAAATAGTGGCTTCAGTCTTCACCCAGTATCATTAGAAATAAGTAATGCCAATAAGTAATGCCTGGGGGACCCTACATGTTAACAAAATGTCATCCTATACTGGCAGATGATAGTACACCTCTGCTGTTAACACATGTGGATGTAAGGGGAACTGCCGGCTGTTAAGCCATTAGACCTGTCGCGTCATGGAGTTTAATAGGTCAATAATTTTACTAAAATTTCGTTATAGGAGACACAGTGTCTCAAGAGTTTTAACTGAATTAGGGTGTGGCGAATGAATGAAATGCTTGGTGTCATGTTTTATGAAGTGAAACAGTAAAAATGTAGTGGAGAATGGGACCAGTTCGGGATCGCGGTATCTGGATGTCAAATCGTCCCTGAACTTTGTTTAACATGCAGTTGCTGCTGTTGCAAATGTAACGGGACTTCAAGGTTACTACTACGCCAAGCTCCTGATTCCAAAGCAAGTGCCTTTGTCAGTATTTCAACCGCGCTAACAACACACTTTTCAGGCAACGCAAATATCCCCATTTTTCAATATTATAATTGAGTTGTTTCTACATTTTAATTATGTTAATTTACTTTTGTTCACAATATTTTTTCATTAAAGTTTTCCCAAGTATGTGTGCCTACTAAAATAATAATAATAATAATAATAATAATAATAATAATAATAATAATAACAATATTAATAATAATAACAATATTATTAATAATAATAATAATCTCTTAAAATTAGCATAACCTCTCCCTTATAGGTAATTTTACATGTTCCACACCATCCGGGCCTTATTCAGTGTTATTTAATAAAATGTCTGTTGCAAACGTATTTGAGTACTTGTTATTTGCTATCGCCTAGAAACATATCAGTTGATTAACAACATTGAATTGTACATATTATTATTATTATTATTATTATTATTATTATTATTATTATTTCGAGTATTTAAAGTTGTCCCCATTATAGGTTACCCTTCAACCGATGGAAAGATCAGTTTTTGTAGTCGCAGAACGGGCATCATCACCCAATACTGCATTCGGAAGAAGAAGAAGAAGAAGAAGGAGAAGAAGAAGAAGAAGAAGATTATTATTATTATAAAATGGAAATTCAATCAAAATTTAGAACAAAAACTTATGTCAATGGAAATGGATGTCTAGAGGAGAGCAGCAAAAGGTTGAAAATTGGGAAAAAATAAGTAAAGTCATCCGAGAAAAATGAATATTAAATCTTAATATATAAAAATTACGTGTCACGTTGTCTGTCCGCGATGGAATCCTAAACTACTGAACCGATTTTAATAACATTTTGCACACTGTGTGCAGTTTGATCCAACTTGAGACTTAGGGTAGTTTATAACTAAATTTATAGTCGCATTATTTTTTTATTGCAAATTATTTGTTTATTATTTAACAAAGAGTTATAATTATCTGTGAGTTCCATACGATTATAACAGATGGCGGTGTAATTATCTGTGAGTTCCATACGATTATAACAGATGGCGGTGTAAGGTAATTTGGTAAAGTAATTGGTTTATTATTTAACAAAGAGAGATCCACATGGCTGTGCTTTTTGTTGCAACCGCGAATTTAAATTGAATTACAAATATTGTTTATTTGATAATTTAAGTGTGTTCAGTGTTTATTTTATTTTCAATATTATTAATTTCGTGTGTAAGTATTAGTTTTAAGTAATCTGGCTGAAAGACAGCAACTTAATTTAAATTTTTAACGTATATCTTAGCCACAGCAACGCGTGGGCGGGACTTCTAGTATATTATATACTATAGTAGGTTATATAAGATATCCATCCATAGTAATTCTGCCCGAAGGCAGGTCTTTCACTGCAATTATAGAATTTTCATGCTATGCTTTGTTTAGGAATTATACTGGGTGAGGCAATGAAACGGCACGATTTGGACTCCGGCTGACGGGCGCAGTGGGGGGTTATGGGAGTGGGGGAACGACCTTGAGCATCTAGACAAGTGGAAATTTCAGTAGCCATGGAGCGTTGGTCAAGCGTGCAACGTGCGTTTGCTGTAAAAGCATATTATAAAAACATGGATAGTGTGGTTGGTGCCCAACGTGCTTTCCGTCTTAAGTTTAATCTACCGCCACGGGCTCCCGTGCCATCGAGGAAAGCTATCCTCCTGTGGGTGAAAAACTTTGAAGCCACTGCAAGCACGACGAAGAAAATTGGTGGTAGTGAAAAAACAATCAGGACCCCAGAGAACATTGATCGTGTGCGCGATGCATTAACACGAAGTCCGCGAAAATCAGCAAGGCGGCACAGCGCTCAACTTGGTCTCAGCAATCGATCAGTGAGACGGATTTTGAAGAATGACCTACACTATCACCCATACAAAATGCAGATAGTGCAAGCCCTACAACCTAACGATTACAATCATCGCATACGCTTTTGCCAAGCGATGCTTAATGTTATCGGAACAAATGGAGAAAGAGTGCATAACTTATGGATGAGTGATGAAGCCCACTTTCACCTTAGTGGTTACGTTAACAAGCAGAACTTCCGGTATTGGTTCGCAAATAACCCACGTGATCTTCATGAAAAACCTCTCCATTCTGAAAAAGTAACAGTTTGGTGTGCAGTATCTTCTCGTGGACTCGTGGGACCCTATTTTTTTGAAGATGAACATGGTAACACAGTAACGGTGAACTCTGAACGTTATGCTGACATGTTAGTAACTTTTGGTCTGCCTGGCATCGATCAGTATGATCCAGATGAAGAAACACTCTTCCAGCAAGATGGTGCAACAAGCCATACTGCTAATGTCTCAATGGGTTTGCTGAGACTCGCTTTTCCAGGACGGCTAATCAGCAAGAATGGTGATATCCCTTGGCCTCCCCGTTCGCCAGATTTGACCGCCCCAGACTTCTTTCTTTGGGGCTATCTTAAATGCAAAGTCTTCGAGGAAAATGCACCAAGAACAAAAGAAGATCTGAAGGAGAGAATCCGGCAGGAAATTAACAACATTCCTTTGCAGATGCTACAGAACGCCATGGGTGGATTTCATCTTAGACTCCAACAATGTGTGCAAAACCAAGGACGTCACCTTACTGGCACCATATTCAAAAAATGATTGTTTTTTAAGGTAAAACATTAATTTCCACTCATGTACTTAAGATTCATGTTCAAATAATTATACTCTTTTTGTAAATATATTATTGGTGATTTTTCAAAATCGTGCCGTTTCATTGCCTCACCCTGTAGGTGTGGTAGCTTCCGGTTGCTTTCCACACATGTGAAGGATGATGATGTAATGATAAGGATGATAGTGATGGCCGGATGATTTTCGGGGACCGTTGGGCCCTAAGCTTCCTGACATTTATCTTACAGGTGAGGAAAACTCCCGAAAAAACCTCACCCAGGAGACATATAAGATATAAGCAATCAAATTGGTATGGGCATATACGACGAATGTAAGAAGAAAGGTTACAGAAAAAAAATGGAATGGTGTCCACCTGGAAGAAAAAAGAAAGAAAGAAAGATCTCGAAAGTCATGCATGCAAGGAATAAGACCTGGAATGAGAACAAGAGAACTGGATGACATGGAGTGGATGGATAAAGACGTGAGGAGAAGGAAAAACTTTACGCGCAGAAATATGTGTAAAAATTGAAAATCTGTATATAAATAAATAATATTAATTATAAATAATATTTGCAAGAATATCTTATTACTGAAGATTTTCTCCAACCAATCTTAATATTAGCGGATAAAATTTACAGTCGTGTAATTCGTATTACTGTATCTTTACTTATTCTTATATCTTACATAAACACTGAAGTATGATGGATCGTTGTAATCCGTTAAGACAATACTCTGCAAGCCCAAATGTCGCGGATTCGAGTCACGATGGAGTCAGAATTTTTAAACTGGCCTAAATCTTGTGGCGCCACCAGGATCTACTCAGCCTCTAACTGAAATGAGTATCACACTATGTTCTGGTTATAAAAGTGATTGTCACGCAGGGCTAAACAGCCCAGTTGACATCTTGAGCCGGTTGTCTAGGAATGTGCGAGTCTTAACTTCCTACTACTACTACTATAAAGGCCACAAGCACGCATGGAATCACTTTACATTTGCCTTTATTTATATATATATATATATATATATATATATATATATATATATATATATATATATATATATAAACTAAAAATACTCTCTTTAATTTGCTTACACTAGCTGGCAGTGGAGACCGAGTTCCCGCTATATCTGGTAATAATATAGAATATGTATAAGAAAAATAAATGTTTGTTCTGGATTCGCCTGGTAGCGTAAATGGTAGCGCACTGAGACAGATATCAACTCAGAGGTCCGGGTTCAAAATCCCATCCAGTCATTTATTTTTCTTATCTTGTCATATATATATATATATATATATATATATATATATATATATATATATAAAATTTATGATGTAGTGTATAAAATAAATTATTTTATTTAGATAAAATTACGCATTTTAATTGAGAGTAACTTGTCTATCTCTCTCTCTCTCTCTCTCTCTCTCTCTCTCTCTCTCTCTCTCTCTCTCTCTCTCTCTCTCTCTCTCTCTCTCTCTCAAACTGTAATATATCGGGGCATGTAACAAAGAGCATGGGCAGGTGTGCATTAGTTTACAACTTTAAAGTTTACAAAAATATTGAAAGGAAGGTTATTTTCTGATCGAATATCTTTACAACTATGAGTCACATCTATGGCTTTATTGACTATATTAAATATTGATGGATTAAAAGACTTAAATAAAAAGATTGCACCTGGTTATGTTTGTATTGTAGCCTGTTTATGATAAGCCCTATATTAGTCCAGGTATCTACTCAATCTCTAACGGAAATGAGTATCAGATACATGTTGTGGGGGTAAAGGCGGCCGTCACGCAGGTCTGACAATCCGACTGACATCTAGTGCCGATTGTCTAGAAAGGAGCGAATCTTAACCTTCTACTGCACCAAGGGCCTCCCAAGGATTACTTTACCGGTTTTTGGGACTAATAGTCATCATGTTCGTCTCTCGTTCCTAGGTTCACGGGTTCAAATCCTGCTAGGGTAGTTTAAGAGAATAAAAATCCTGAGTATATTTTCCATCAGTCCCGTGTCATAGCCGCGAGGTTTAAGTCATCATGCCTCGATGCAGAGGTACGAGAATTGTGCTTGTCCTAGTCCCGATATGGTATGACATTTTATCATGGAATTTCGGCCAATATGGAATTGGTGCCCACCCAGCATCATGAGGAGTTTGGATAGCTACATTAAATAGCGACTACAGACTGAGAAAACATTTCTAGACAATCGGCACTGGATGTCAGCCGGGCAATCAGCCCTGCTCGTTGGTCGTATTTACCTCCAGGCCATAGTCCGCTACTCATTTTAGTTAGACACCGAGTCAACCTCAAACTCCATGGTGTGGTTTAAGCTAGTTTAAAAGTCCTGCATTCGCATGGACTCGAACTCGCGGTCTTTCGGCTTGTAGTATATTCAACTTTTATAAGATCCATGATGTGTTCCGTTGAGGTATTATTCAAAATTAAGATATAAAATTATGGAATATTCACCTGAAAGGTCCGTCCCCTCAACTTAATTAATTATTTAACTGTAGCGCTTTCGGGACTTGTCCCATCATCGGCAGGATTCAAAACTGGTGTTTCACTCAAAATCTGGTAGAGGGGGTTACATGTATTGGGTTCGTTTTCACAACAACGACAATCTGATAAATGAAAACGAACCCAATACATGTAACCCCCTCTACCAGATCTTGAGTGAAACACCAGTTTTGAATCCTGCCGATGATGGGACAAGTCCCGAAAGCACTACAGTTAAATAATTAATTAAGTTGAGGAGACGGACCTTTCAGGTGAATATTCCATAATTTTATATCTTAATTTTGTAGTATATTGCTTTAACAAACTTCGATACATCGTGCCCCGAGGATTAGCGAAACGTAGATGGACTTAAGTTGAGTTCTGTGTTGTCAATTTTTTTCTGAATAGTATCGGTAGATGTATTAAGAAAGTACAGATTGGCCCATAAAAACCGGAACCGAAATGTTTGTAGCACAGGATATAACTATCGTATATATGAGTGTTCTACATGTCTTCCGTCATTGGCTGTGACTTCTTCCATGTGCTCTACCATCGTGGTAACCATAGCACTATTGTATTGATTGAAAACGATAATCTGTAGAGGAAGTAAAAAAAAATATGTTACGAACGACATATAATTTCGATTACCTTTTTTATGGACCATCGTATATTTTATTTGACGATGTTCTTAAAGCTAAATTCATTACCATCGCATTTCAAAGTTGGACGTGCACGGGCAGTAAAATTTTGCTCAGAGGTACCTTATTTCAGACGTCCCGCGCCGTAGCCGAGTGGTGAAGGCAACGTTTCCCGACCTGTAGTTCGCGAACCCCCAGTGGGTCCGCAAAACATTTCAAGTGGTTCGCCAAAAACTTTTCCGTAATGTAGGGTTTTGAGATTATGTCTATTATTGTTTCCTTCATTTCTGCGGCATTGTAATAATAATAATATTAATAATAATCATAATAATAATAATAATAATAATAATAATATGTATGTATGTATGTATGTATTATTATTATTATTTTTAATTAAATTAATCCTATAATTTCCCTTTTTACATATGTGTAACATCGGGAGTTTATCATATTAGTTCCACAATAAATTAATATTTACCGCGAATGCCTGATTTACAGTTATGTAACAACGTTAGGAATGCATTTGATTTCGCTACAATGGAAATTTAGTCTGCCAGCTTCTTTGTGTTCTAACAATAGTACCGCAGAAGTCGTTTTTCTTCATGTGCCTATTTAAAAAATAAATACAGAAACATACTTTTGCTGAAAGTGATTTGAGACTTCATTTAACATCTGTGATTGCAACTAGGCCTACACGTTGTGTAACTTTTAAGCTGTAACTAGATAAACTTTAGGTTTTAACCGTTAAGGGATAAGTTAATTTAAGGTTATTAACCCTCTTACTTGGAATTAAATTTTAAGCATGTCTGCTGTATGTAGCTGTATTTAAAAGACAGTGGTTTACCCATCTCAGATCGTTGTGGAAGGGGTTCGCGAGTCGAAAAAGGTTGGGAACCGCTGGGTTAAGACAAGATGCCTTGGCGCAGAGCTACGTTATTGCGCTGGTTCAGGTCCCAATGAGGGAAGAAATTTTCTCATGGAATTTCGATAGTATGGGACCAGTGCCCACCCAGCATCGTGAGTATTTGGGTAGCTGCAATAAGTAGCGACTCCAGGTTGAGAAAAGTTATAACGGCTGGGGGACCCGAAATGCTGACCATATGTCACCCCTACACTGTCTGGATGATCATATACGTCTGTGATTAATACATGTGGGTGTGAGACCAGCAGCCTATTGATAGGCCAAGGGTCTTCTAGGCCTGTCGCGCCATGGAGTTTAGAACCTGTTTCAGGTTTCAGTTTTTTTTACGTACATGTAAATCAACGATACGGTACTCACGGTTAACTCCTCTTGCAATGGAAGCCATAACAGGATTTTTAGGCCCTGAAAAAATCTACGATTCCGGCCGAGTTTGAATCCGCGAACCACGGAAACAGAAGCAATGATGGTAACTGCTGGTCCACCGGGACCGAGTCCTGTTAATAGTGTAGCGGGTTGAGAAGGAATCAGTGATTGTTGCTATGACACACACCTGAAGAAAGAATCCGGATGTATCCCGTTCACCTTGATCCTCCCACACCAGGAAGATTCTGCTGACCTCATTCTCCACGTGTAGCGTAGTATTGTAAGGAGCTGGCTCATTACTTTTCTTTCTATTATCATCTCTTCAAACTACTCTTTAACCCAAATAACTCTGAATCTGGAGCCGGAAGTGAATCACTCAGGTTTATTACACTTGACGCAGTTTCCTGATTCCTTTTTTCCGTGCTTCACGGCCCTGCTAGTCAGGGTTGATAATTTAGCCACTTTGTGACTAGATCTGATTATTTTTGAAAACATTACTAACTAAAAATGTATGAATAGGTCACTAACGTCTTTTCTGGTCATTTGTTGTCTATACTTTAGCCACTTTTAACCATTTTTATTTTAGTTTAATCATCTTTATACAGTGAAACTTGTTCAATGCGCAATCGCATGGGACCAATGTTTTTTTTTTGCACATTAGACAACATTCCGCAATATAAAAAAAAAATTAACCAATCTTAGATTATAGAGCACTGTATATGCATTTTTATGTACCTTGGATTAATTGTAATTTTGTTGCCGTTGGAAAGTGAAGTATAGTATGTACGAGCGACTTCGACGGTAACGTGCGAAAAAAACAGTCCGTTTCGTCAGTGTTAAAAATGTCTCTTAGGCGCGCATCCTGGAATTAAAGTATGCAGTTTCGGTTTCCACTAAACTAACTATACTTTCGTCCACATCCTTAGATTCTCCGCAAATTTCATTCCACACTACATTGTGTCGTCTTTTAAAACTGTCCAAACCAACCTTTAGATGCCTTGAAATCGTTATTCTCTCCCTAGGGATATTTCAACAGCTTGACTTTCGAGCATCGGTCCGGAAATTTGGAGATGTTTTGATCGTGGACTTGTAAAAATAACTCATTTATTTATTTGTTTTTTTTTTTGCTCTTTATTTGACCATTTCCTTTCATACAATTCATTCGTTTTTTTTTTTTTGCGTTTTAAAATCTAACTTGGGTTTTTCCACAATTTAATTTAGTCATTATTTCGCGCGTTGAGAGATTGTTTTTCTTTATCTTCAATCATTTTAACTTTTTTGTTTAATGACAATGATAAGTTACATACGATTTAGCTATCTTTATTCCGTAAATTCAGAACGCTACCTGTGAAAGATACGTACACAATCGGTCTCAGATCTTAAACTAATTTAAGATTTTACAGTGCATTGGTTATTTGTAAGACAGATTTCACACACCAAATATTTGTTAAACGAACCTATATTTTGCAAAACGGGTGTGCAATGAGGCCGAAATAAAATCCCAGATACAGGTAGAAACTCTACTTCACCCGGCGCGGGCGGCAGGAATCATCACTTATTGTTAATAATTCACCTAACGCGAATTCAATGAAGTGGAAACATATTTATTTCTCTCTCTATATTTCCGCCTTATAAACAATTTTTTCGTGAATTCTGTAGAAATATCCTTCCGTTTCCGCGTTGGACAGATACCGTTTTATACAAAATAAATACACGTAAAATTACTATTATTTTACCGGGACCAATACATTTGTTCACATTGAACAGATTTCCGCATTATTCACCTTCCGGATTAAACAAGTTTAACTGTATAAAGGGAGATGTTAAACTAGGTAAAAAAATATATTGTATTTTATCCATTCTCTCAAAATAAGAGGCCATGTTTAGCATCCATATAAGCTTAATATAACTAGAGGTATCGCCGTTTTATGAGAAGATAATGAGTAAGTTATTATCAGAACCGGTTGAAACAGAGACAAACAGCTGAGACAAGGTTTTTAATTAGACGATTGTAATTGTTTTGCATCGTTAGGTTAGCGGCGGCAGCAGCTGTAGTGTCGTAATTCTTTCTCTCGCTCATATAACTTCTCTTAACTTCCGTATCGTCGCGTTACAAAATTTGCTACAATGTATCTGATACAATTACTCAGTTTATTTAATTAACTACTCTCCCACACACATGGCATTGGTCAATTTATTTACAGCGTCGATTTCTCACCTGGAGGGACGGAAAAATATCCTTAAATTCGATCATATTAATCTAGTCATTGCATTTTAATTGCTACGCCGTAGCGTAGTGGTTAAGGCACTGAGCTACAAGCCGGAGGGTCGAGGGTTCAAGTCCCGTTGGGGTCAGGATTTTTAAACTGACCCAAACCCTCTGGCGGCACTATGACCCTGGGGTCGACTCAGCCTCTAACGGAAATGAGTACCAGACGCTTGTTCTGGGGGTAAAGGCGGCCGTCACGTAGGGCTGACAACCCGGCTGACATAAAGTGCCGATTTCTAGAAAAAGTGGGAGCCCTAACCTCCTACTACCCCAAGGGCCTCCGGGTCTGTTGTGGGATCACTTTACTTTACTTTTACTTTACAATATACACTGTAGGATAAACTCTTAATCAATAAACTGCGACACGGGTAAACTCCTAGTACTTTGAAAGCTACAATTAAAGAGAAAAATGATGTCTGAACCTGGATTTAAACTTACGATCTCCAGCTCTACGTGCTGGTGCATTAACAAATTATTCTACTCAGAAAATCCAGGAGCAGACGCAAATTATTCTTTATTTTAAATTCCTTAAAACTAATAAAATTCATACTAAATTCCACTGAAATAATAATTACAAAGTAAAATGTTAAAATATATACCCTTTTGGCAGATGCCGTCGTTCTCAACTGTGTTAAATATTATTTAAATTTAGTAACTGTACGCCTTTTGGAAGTCGACTTCCATGATCAGCAGAAAAAATACGTGCTACTAACTCTTGTTGTGCGACGCCTTAAGACCGTCAACATCTAAAGCGTCGCACAACAACAACAGTTAGTAGCACGTATTTCTTCTGCTGATGATGGAAATCGAATTCCGAAAGGCCTGCAGTTACTAATTTTAAATAATTTTTAACACAGTTGAGAACGACGGTATCTCCAAAAGGTATATAATTTAACATTTTACTTTTTTAATTCCTTATACCTACAGCAGTAAACTATTATTTACATTACATCTTATTTATTCCTTACCATATTGGCTACAGCTTGACAGCAAATAAAATACAGTCATACTGCGCATGCGCTACAATTCTGTGACGTAATGCTCCCTTTCCTGTAATGTTTTGCTGGGATTCCCTCGAGATCACATGATTTTATTTTTAGTTTGAGAGTCATTTAATTGCATCCTCTCATCATCGTCATCATCATGCATATGGTTATAATGTAGCATTTTTGATTGTGATACCAGCTCCAAATTCAGCTACGAGTATTGATGCTGGTTGGTCGAAAAATAGGAGCAGTGGAGAACACCGGTCTGGATAGCGAGAGGTGAGTTAGGCAAGAATGTATTATATATTAACACTGCATTTTGTTGCCTGCCAAGCAGCACTGGCATTATCGAACCCATAACTTCATGACCGCGCAGACATTAACTCTCTATATATCCATATTCAGAGCCAACGTTTTTTTCCAATCAACCCCTGTATAATTTATCACCCTCAAATCACGGTTAGTGTTATTCTCCCGCATTCTTGGCCTGCGTACTGTGCGCTTTTCCTCCGTTTTTCTTGCAATGAGTTTCCATCCCCCTCTTTCATTCCCCATTCGTGCCAAATGTCCTGCCCATCCCAATCTACAAGACGTAACTGTTATTACAACAGGTTTCACATAAACATCATGTTGCTCACATTCCCAATTCATGGCACATAATCTGACCATTGCAGTCTACGAATTTTAACTGT
The DNA here is from genome assembly GCA_030220185.1 of Diploptera punctata. Lineage (NCBI taxonomy): Eukaryota > Metazoa > Arthropoda > Insecta > Blattodea > Blaberidae > Diploptera > Diploptera punctata. Next base: position 182,168 of record JASPKZ010004941.1, on the reverse strand, counting down.
TGCTACATTTGGTTTCCTATAAAGCTCATGTAGCTCATTATTATGTAGTTTTCTCCATTCACCTTTCACTTCATTTCCCTTAGGTACAAACATTTCCTAACCACTTTATTTTAAATTACTCATAGTCTTATCCCCCCTTAAAGTAAGAGACCAAGTTTCTTGTTCATATAATATAACTGAAAATAAAAAAATAGTTATATATATTTTTTAGTTTAATATTCCTTTTTCACTACGATTTTTCCTAATTGCAGTCATCTTCCTAATTTTTTATGTTGAAATTGGCCTTCTTATAAATTTTTATTATGGGGGGGGGCTAGAATTTGAATTGGAATATATCTAAAGTTCAATCATAATTTGTGCCGCATGCGTTCAAGAAATGAACCTATGTTTAATTTGTTTTTGCTATTTGTATGTAAGTATAAGCAACATAGAATTTATTTACTACTTTATTCATCTATTAAACATGTTTGAAAGCCTACGAATCCTCGAAAGGGAATGAAAAATGCATAAAGAGCCAAATCCTAACATAAGCCACCTATTTAATTAATGCTAGGTCTGTTTTATGATTTTTTTTTCAGTGTAAATGATAAAATAGTGCTGTATGATTTTCTGTGTAAGGTCAAACAATTATGTCGTAACAAATGATGGGTTATAAAAAGAATATGAGATGCTGTAGTGGAAATATGCAGAAATGACATCAGTGTGTGTAGCAATGAACGGGTCTCAGGACCTTGAAGTGACATACAGTTGACTATTGTTCTCTCTCTCTCTCTGTATCTTCAAGGCTAAGCAGGAATTCGATAATTCAACTTACGCCAACAGTACATAACTTAACCATGAGAAATCGAATATTTTGTTTCCAAAAAAGAAGACTATTAGATAAGTCCATCCAGTATTTCATTTAAAGACATCCAGAAGGCTCTACATTGCTGATGTTACAAAAGTCAAGTACGCAAGAACTCCCTAACTTAAGCGAATTCCTCAGCAAGTCGAATTCATGGTCCGAGTTTGCTGGTTTCGGAATCTATGTATAAATAGGCAAACATAAAACAGTTAAGTACCATTTTTTCCTCTGTTTGTCAACCGATTTTTTTTTTGTATAGTAGCTATTGACGAGCTATTAAGGGAAAAATTGGAAACGATTAGTTCTGCCATTTTTAACTGAAAGGCAGTGTTACTGAAAAAATTCCATGGTGCAAGAGTTAAATTTCTTCCACAGAAGCATGTGATGTACAAAGGTCAAAAAAGTATCTGCCATTTTTAACTGCAAGGCACTAAAATCCAGCGCCAAAGCTCCCATTTAAACTATAGGAAAGTAATTCATGTACATGTGTTAATCACAGAGGTAGATTATCTTCCTGTCAGTGTAAGGATGGCATGGAGTCAGCATGTCGGGTTCATCAGCCGTTATAGCTGGTTTTCTCAATGTGGAGCCGCTATTTATTGTTGCTACCAAAATTCCTCATGGTACTGGGGGCTAATTTAAAATAATATCACCTCTATCATCAGTTACACTCCAACATAAATATACTTATTTTGTGAGGTATAAAACTTTATGATTATGGTCAATAAAACATTTGTGGAAACAGTTTTTTTCACCCCTAACTTCGTCACAAAACAGTTAAGTACCTTTTTCTCGTATATTTGTCAACCGATTTTATTTTTTATATACATAACCGTGGTCTTAACTCCATCAGATAAAATAAATAAATAAAAATAAATATATGAGTCTACCGCTGTGGTCTTGAGGTAGGGATTCCTAGACGGGACAGTTTTTCTGGGTGAGGTTTTTATCGGGGTTTTTCCTCACTTGTAAGACAAATGTTAGGAAAACTTTAAGACCCAAACGGTCCCCGAAATCATATGGCCATCGCAATCATCATATTTCATATTCATCTTAGATTAAGCTTATTTGGGCTGTGATGTTGGCTACAATGTGGAAAGAGATATTGACTCCAAAATAAATAAATTTCAGACGGTGTGTGGCATTCAAAAATAAAATTAGAAAAGAAACCAAGATAAAAATGTATAATGTTATGGCGGTTCCCGCAATGTTGTATGGATGTGAAACTTGGGCTCCAGTGAAAAAACAGAAGGTTCCTAAGACAAGTAAAAGGATGTACAAGACTTGATAGAATAAGAAATGAGGATATAAGAGAAGAATTTAAAGTACAGCCTTTATTGGATAAAGTCACGAATTACAGACAGAAATGGATTGATCACATGGATGGAATGAGTAAGGAGAGATATCCATTGTTAGCAAGAAATTATCAAGCAAGAGGAAGACGTGATGTTGGAAGACCTAGAAGACGTTGGGCTGATGCATTATGAAGTCGGAACGGGCAATTGCCTAATCCCTGGAGTGATTATGATGATGATGATGATGGTTAGGGACTCTCCTGGCGCACCACTATCATCATCACCCATCATATCGGGGCAACGTAATCCCGCCTTCCAGGCGGGGTTACAAGTAGGCCATGCCAGGAGAGAATACCAAGAATGTCGAAAGACAACCTGAAGCATTTGCAAAAAAAAAAAAAAAAAAAGAATAAAATAAATATATGATGATAATAAAACGTCCAGTACAATGTCAAATAAATTTAAAACAATTTAAAACCAACAATGTCTGATATAATATAAAGTGAGACAATAAGTGCGGTGATGTATTATTTATGGCCGAATTTCGTACAATGGGCGAACACTAGTATGTATTATTCTTAGGAAACAGGGAACAATAATTAGAGGGAATTAATGCAATGTTCTAAAAGACTATCCGAAAATTCTAATTTCATCTGCCACGAACATGCTGTGTAGTGTGTCTAATCTCTATCTTCTTTTAATAACCTCCTTAATTTCAATTAACCGATTGTTATATTGCTTTAACACGTATATCATGTATGTATAATTGTATATACTCCATAAGACTCGCGTGGGGACACTGGTGCTCCATAGCGGCAGTTTCTTCACAATTTCCAGATATTGGTAATATGAAGTATGATTTTCACTGCATGATATATGATAAAATTCAATTATTTAATAGTGTCATTTGAATATGATATCAGATTCTTTAGTGTTCATGGTGGAGGAATCGGAGCCAGAGCAGATTTTTCTCGTTGTTTCTTCCGTTTCCCCTGCCTAAAATCTTTGAAATTTCAATTTTAAGGAACGTTAAAAATAAATTGGACTGCATTACATTCACCCTCTATTGCTGTTATTTATTTTCAAATTCATAGAGTGCGATGACATTCTAACATGATTTGTTACGTTTGTTGCGCCCGCTAGATTAAACAATATGTTTACTTGGGCCTACATTTTGCATCTACGCAATCACAAGTCTGATAATTGGGGAAAATAATCATATATATATATATATATATATATATATATATATATATGTCATCATCATCATCATCCGGTATCATGACAGCTGCCGCCGTCTTCCATAAACCAAACGCCATTCCTCTCTGTCCATCCGTTGATCTTCCTCCAATCCTCTGATATTCATAGCTGCTTGTACCTCTTATATCCAAGTTTTCTTCGGTCTTTCTCTCTTTCTTCTTTCTATTGGAATCCATTCCATAACAGTTTTAAGCAATCTTTGCTATGGCAGCTTAAGATTTAAAGAGATCAGGGCTAGCTTGATTTAGGTTGGGGACATGGAAATTTCTAGAAATTACCGACGATCACGGTATGAGAATATGCCCAATGTGCGGGAGCTTTGAAGATGAAATACATATATTAGGAAAATGTAACGATTTGGAATATTGGAGGCGTCAGTTGTTGACGGAAAGATTTTTAAATTCAAATCATGATAGAATGGCATGCTACGAGTTAATGGTAAACCCAGAAAATTGGATAAACGTGGATAAATCTCTGGGCAATACGCGGGAAATAATAACACTCATTCGTGAATAAATACGGCATGTTAGCAAACGTAATATTAATTCTTCTTCTTTTCTACTTCTTCTTCTTCCTCTACGCATAAAAGGTGGCAGCTTGTTGCGTGTTCATTAACTGCAGGTCCGGGGTATGGTGAGGGCCTTCCATCGTAGTTGTGGTCTTCCTAAAGGTATTTTATGCTGAGGTGTCCAGTCATGTACTTTCTTCACTAATCTACTGTTCTCCATTCTATTTATGTGATAGTCTTCTATCAATTATCCAGAGGTTTATAGGTTCAATTTCACATTCTTCTCTAATAACAGAGCTGCGATTTTCCTACGATTTTTTTAAACTTTCATTTCGGTTGTTTACTAATATTTAATAACTCTACCTAGCTTAATTAATGTATAATGTAATTGTATTGTTATCTTTTTTTTTGTTTTCTATTATTAGTGTACATTAATTTTTTTATATGGACTGTCAACAGCACGTACGGCTTGATGCCCGTGCGATACATAAATTAATTATAAATAATATTGCATGTATATTACTTTTAGTTTGATAAAGTCTTATTAGACTAGTTACTACTACTACTACCTTTTGCAAAAAATGGTTGGTAAAACAAAATTATTATCTATTAAAATTTAACAAGCAATATCTTGATTTTCACGAACTATTTTAAGAAATGCGCATACGGAAACTGACTAAACAACAACGCCTGTAAATTATTAGTGGCTACCCGCACAATCATCGTGTAGGAGAAGTAGTCTATACAGTTCGGCGCTGTTGTGAATACCATAATAGATTCATTCGCCTTGACACAAATTCGCTTGTTTGCTAGTAGCAAACAACATTGTCAATATGTTGTCTACTAGAAACAGCGTACATTTTTAATATAATTGTTAGTCTAATCAGCATGAATAAACAATCCCAAGGAGCACACGTATGCCAAATACATTATAAATTTATCATCCACATATTCTTCAAATCGTGCACATCCAATTTTTGTGTACTAAAATACATCATCATCATCACTCCAGGGATTAGGCAATTGCCCGTTCCGACTTCATATTGCATCAGCCCAACGTCTTCTAGGTCTTCCAACATCACGCCTTCCTCTTGCTTGATAGTTCCTGGCTAACAATGGATATCTCTCCTTACTCATTCCATCCATGTGATCAATCCATTTCTGTCTGTAATTCGTGACTTTATCCAATAAAGGCTGTACTTTCAATTCTTCTCTTATATCCTCATTTCTTATTCTATCAAGTCTTGTACATCCTTTTACTTGTCTTAGGAACCGCATCTCTGCCGTCTGTATTCTATCCTTCTGTCTTTTCACTGGAGCCCAAGTTTCACACCCATACAATATTGTGGGAACCGCCATAACATTATACATTTTTATCTTGGTTTCTTTTCTAATTTTATTTTTGAATGTTCTCTGTATTCTTCCACACACCGTCTGAAATTTATTTATTTTGGAGTCAATATCTCTTTCCACATTGTAGCCAACATCACAGCCCAAATATTTGAAACTAGACACCTGTTCTATATTTTGATTTTCTAAAATAATTTTGGTTCTCACTGGATCTCTTCCTCTAAAAGCCATGGTCTTCGTTTTCCTTACAGAAATCTTTAGATCGTATAATTTACATATTTCATTTAATGCATGCATTGATTTCTGTAAGTCGTCTTCATTTTTCTGTATTATGATTACATCGTCAGCAAATAGAAGATTATTTATGCACACTTTATTATCCATTCTTATTCCTGGATTTACTAAAACTTTCCATTTATTAAAAATATCGTCTCTATATATTAAACAAAATGGGTGATAAACTACATCCTTGTCGTAATCCAGTATTTGTTTTGATTGCATCTGTTCTTTTGAATCCGGTATCTATAATTATATTTGTGTCTTCATATAATGTCTTTATTGTTTCAACAAGGCACAGCGGGTATCCTTTCATTCGTAATATTTCCCATAATTTTTGTCTGTTTACTCGATCGAAGGCCTTATCCAAATCTATAAATCCTATGTGAGTTTCTAAGTTATGCTCTCTTCTCTTTTCTATGAGTTGTTTCAGTGTAAAGACATTGTCTATACATGACCTTCCCTTTCTGAATCCACTTTGATTTTCACTTATTATTACTTCTGTTATGTTTCTCAATCTATTATTTATTATTTTCGTATATATCTTGTAGCCAGTATTCATTAAGCTAATCCCTCTGTAATTCTCGCAATTTCTTCGGTCTCCTCTTTTGAATATATTCTTCACAATTGCTGTTTTCCAAGTGGTTGGAATCCCATAGGTCTGCCAACATATATTAATTAGATGAAGTATTCGTAGTTTACACAATATTCCACTATATTTGATTAATTCCATATTTATATTATCTAATCCTGTTGCTTTCCTATTCTTAGTGGTTTTCAAAGCCATTTCTAATTCATTTATGTCTATTACATCAATATTTTCCACTTTTATTTCTTCCTCATTGTTCTCTTTTCCTTCAATTTCCTCCTTTTTCCAAAGTTTTTCATAATGTTGGATCCATTCTAGTTCTGAGATTATATTCAATCTGGCAGAATCTTTCTCAGTCTGATTTAGATGTTTCACTAATTTATAACCTATTTCTTGTCTTCCATACATATCATGTTCTACTGAGTTTATAAATTTATCCCATGACTCCTGATGGGCTTTACTTATAATGCTTTTAGCAATTCTCCTTTTCGTTTTATATTCTTCATAAGATTCTTCTGTTTTCAGTCGTAAGTATGTATGATATGCTTTTTGTTTTTCATTCACTGCATTTTGTATATTCGCATTCCAAGTTCTCAAGCCCTTCCTATTTCTTATTCTGTTTTTCTTTCCTAATATCTCATTTGCTGTTTTATGTATTACATTTGATATATTTTCCCATTCAATATTTATATCTTCTGACGTCGCTATCTCTGATATATATTTATTCATTCTGCTTTCATAATGTTGTCTAATACTTTGATCTTGTAATAAATATACTTTATATACTTCTTCTTGGTTTCTTTTGTTCTTTATGTTTTTTTTCCGCCATTTAGCTATTATGTTTATTTTGCTTATCACGAGATAGTGATCAGAGTATATATCGCTGCCTCTATGTACTCTCACATCTTTTACCAAGGCTCCTAGCTTGTTGTTTACGATTAAATAGTCAATTATTGATCTTGAGTTATATCCACTTCTTGTATATTTATGTATATCCTTTTTTCGGAAATAGGTATTCATTATTTTTAATTGATTATGAAAACTGTCTCAAATCTTGTCCATTATCATTTATTGTTATTTCTCCATTATTTCCTATTACATTAGGTATAGGGTCATTGCCTACTCTGGCATTTAAGTCTCCACTTATTATTAAATGATGATCTTTTGTATATTTATCAACTAATGTTTGTAATGTTTTATAATTTTTTTTTGTTTCTTCTTTCTTACCTTCCTCTGGGGCATACACAGCAATTATCATCATATATCCTCTTTCAATTTTAAATCTGGCTATCAGGATTCTTTCATTTATAAACTCATAGCTATTCAATTTGTTCTTCCATTTTTCATCTATTAAAATTGCTACTCCACACTGCGCTCTTGTTGTCTGTTCTACTCCGCTATACAACATAGTATAGTGTTTTAAGTCCTTTGTTCCTTTTAATTTCTTTTTTGTTTCTGTTATTGTTGCTATATTTATTTCTTTTTTCTTTAATTCTCTTTCTAATTCTTCTTCTTTTGTATTTATTCCCCTTACGTTCCAATTTCCTAATTTCAAAATGTCCTTTATTCCAAATCGTATCCTTTTACCTTGCTTGGGTCGGTTCCTTTTATGACAATGATTTCCATGAAGCTTCTCAGTAAGATAAATGTCTCCTGGAAGCGTTACGAGCGCTTCGCAGGACAAGGATGGTGGAAGGGCTGCTTCCTCTGAGCCTCCAAACATGCTCCTCTGGGTATCCACCCCCCAAGAGAGGGCTGCTTCTTCCGCTCTTCCAGCCCTACAAGTTTAGCTGTGCTATTCCTTGTCGCCCTGTTGACCGTTGAAGACTTGACAAAGATGTGGCCGCCCAATATGGATACAGACGCCATTCCTTCGTTGTGAGCTATACTTAGTTCCCCTCGCCTCTTACCCACCAGCAAGATTAACCTAAGTCAATCTTCCCCAGTAGAGTCTAAAATACACGAGTTATAATTTTAGTTGATTGCGTTCTTTAATAACTCGGGTTATTAGCGTCGCAAACCATAGCTAGGTGTGAAAACATGTTCATATTAAGATATTCTTATTGAGAATATATTTTAAATCTACGACTTTCACACGACTTACTTCACATCCGTTGGAACCCATGTTCAGGATTTGTACAATAGGCCTACTTAAAACTCCATCTACCCCGAGAACCTCGTAAACAGTAGTCGTGAAATGTATTAGCATTTTAAAGAAAGAAAGTATAGTAGCGCATGTGACTAACTTCAAACAAGTTTATTAAAAATTCAAATATTCTTTATTTCCTTCACAATAATTCACTATACAAGAGCATATGTCCCGCGCCGCAGCCGAGTGGTTAAAGCAAGATGACCTGGCGCAGAGCTACGGGACCTGCGCTGATTCGAGTCACCGTGAGGATTTTTTTTCTCACGGAATTTCGGCCAGTATGGGACCGATGCCCACCATCGTGGGGAATTTTGATATCTACATTAAGTAGCGATTCCAGGTTGAGAAAACCAGGCTATAATTGCTGAGGACCCGACATGCTGACCACATGTCACCCCTACACAAGCTGGATGATGTTCTAGCTCTGTGATTAATATATGTTGATGTGAAACCAGCAGCCGCCGAGTTTACAACAACATATACGATTATTCTGCTTGAGTCTCACAGAAACACAATTTCGCTTTTAGTATCTATTCACATTCGCAGAAGTACAACTTCCCAACACTGTCTTGTATTCACTCACCTTTCGAGTAGATCTACCAGATACTACTGCCTTTCAACCAACTCGCAACCAATTTATACATAAAGATCGGAACTGTCTGGAAGTCCACTTTTGGTTTCTCTCGAATCGAAAACTCGAGAGGATAATCCTTCTAGAAAGAGATACATAGACGCATCTAGAAAACGATCTTTCGGGAAAGCACAACTGGAGAGATTGCTGCGAGTTGTACACATGACTCATTATTCGCGAATCACAATCAATATTTCCTTATAAGGCAATATTTGAGTTTTGCCGCCGCCAGCAAATTCAAAGCGGTCATTTGAACAACGGATCAACAATACGCCCAATAAATTTAAATAATCAGTCTGCACGGACTGTTTAGCTATTTGTGCCCATTTCCGTTCCACGATTGGAAAATATAATATAAATATATCAATGTCTAAATCTACAGCATATACACAAACGCACACATCTATACTCATACTTAAAAAAGCGCATTAGTGTATGTATATATATATATATATATATATATGTATGTAAGTATGTGTGTGTGTGTTATATTGCAGATTTTCGCGGATATAAGCATGAATATGAAAGTTTTCTTGGGTTTTCCGCGTCTTGGATTCAAGTTCGGCCTCTAGCCACTGATTCAGACGTTTCGGCATGATCCCACATGATCCTTGATAATGGCATGTGGGATCATGCCGAAACGTCGGAATTAGTGGTCAGAGGCCGAACTGGAATCCAAGACACGGAAAACCCAAGAAAATACATATAATATATATATATATATATATATATATATCATCATCATCATAGCACATTCACGAATTTAGGCCATTTGTTGACCTGTTTCGGCCTCAAGAGAAACACCATCCAGAAGTCTTTTGAGTCCTGGTCTTCTTCTTCCTGCAGGTTGATATCTTAACATTTGTTTGGGTATTCTGTGATCTTCCATTCGATGAACATGTTGCATCCATCTTGACTTATAATCAGAAATTTTGTTTTCTAAAGATTCCATGTGTAATTCTTCTAAGATGTCTTCATTTTTTTGTGATCTAGTAGTGTGTATCCTGCAATCCTCCGAAGATATCTCATTTCAGCAGATCTAAGTCTCTGTATATCCTTCTGTTTCAACGTCCATACTTCGCTACCATACAAAAGAGTTGGAAGAGCCAGTGTTTTATACACTTTATATATATATATATCAATTGGCTTCTCTCTCATATATGAACCTATCAATACATTTATATCATTGTAGAGTGACTTCGTCCCTTGTACAATTAAAATTCAGCTATAAAACAAACTTTAAAATAAGTCGATCAAACAGGAAGAACTGTGAAAACTAAACGAATTCCTTAGCAAGTTGAATTTATGGTTAAATTTTTGCGGCTTTATGGAATATATATAATGTTTTTATTAACTCTTAAACTGGAGAAAGTCATATTTATTTAAATATGCCAAAAACTGCAGTGAAAAGAAACCATACATAACCATAAATTATTGCCTATTGCATATTGTTGTATAATTTTACACGTAGGCCTATTTAAATATTTTCTACTGATTCATTTTACCACTGCTTTATTAAAAATATTATATCAATTTATCTTATAAGATATATTTCCAATCTACGAGCTAATTAAATTGTATGGTACATACAGTAGATATATTGCGACAAAGCCTGCTAGAGTGATTTTTGAATTTCAGGTTCATTTCTAATAGTATGATGCCTTGAACAGCTCGTTTATGTAATCCCTCTATTCATTTCCGGCGTAAAGCTAGATCGAGGGATGAGATGAGACGAATCCCCTATTATTGAAGGTGTCATATATATATATATATATGTTGAGAAGACCAGCTATAACTGCTGGGGGACCCGACATGCTGACCACACATGTCACTCCTACACTGGCTCGATGATCGTCTACCTATGTGATTACACATATGGATGTGAGGCCGCAGCCGGCTGGTAGGCCAAGGGCCTTTTAGTCCTGTCGTGTGCTTGGAGTTATTATATGTCCCGCGTCGTAGCCGAGTGGTTACGGCAAGATGCCTTAGCGCAGAGATACGGGACTTGCGCAGGTTCGGGTCTCCATGGGGGGAAACATTTCCTATTGAAATTTCGGTCAGTATGGATCCGGTGCCCACCCAGCATCGTGAGGCATTTGGGTAGCTACAATAAGTTAGCGATTCCAGGTTGAGAAAACCAGCTGTAATAGCTGGGGGACACGGCATTCTGACTACATGTCACCCCTAACCTGTCTGGATGATCGTCTACCTCTGTAATGAACACATGTGGATGTGAAGCCAGCAGCTGGCTGGTAGGCCAAGGGCCTTCAAGGCCTGTCGCGCCACGAAGATATATATTTGTTAAGGTGATAAGTAAATGTGCAGAAAAACAAAAGTGTGGTGATCATAAAATTTAAAATGTGATTTATTTATGAATACCTATTGTTGGACAAACTATGTAAACCTACAAATCATATAAGTGAAGTCACGTAGCAAAATCTTATATGTTTCCTTCAACAAAAGCATTTACGATGTATCCATCAAAATGACCGTGAAATTTGTTGAACACAGTTATGTGTTGCTGAGTTCACAAGAGACAAACAAGTCACACCCGTTACAGTTTGACGGATGGGTCACACCTCTTAGTGAAATGAGAAGAGAAAGCAAATCCCTTGTCAACTGCGCATTGTGTGGGCTTTACACTACGAAGTGAAAACTTCGCTGTGTTGTGGTGCTATTAAATGGTCCCATTGTCAGAGAATTCTATAGTATTGTGCAAATGTCTCAACCCTCTAAGGTCAATTGTACAGTTAGTGGAGCCCTTTAACTAACTAAATAATTCTTGGCTATATCGAACCCATAGGTTCATGACCGCGCGGACATAAGCTCTCCATACATCCCCATCCTGAGCTAATGTTTTCTAATCATCCCCTGTATAATCGACTTAACTCAAATCATGGTTAATGTTATTCTCCCACCTCATTCTTGGTCTATCAACTGGGACTTTTCACTCTGGTTTTCCTACAAGAAGCTTCCATGCCTCTCTTTCATTCCCCATTCATGCCACATGTCCTACCTATCGCAGTCTATGTGACTTACCGTATCTGTTTTTATTATATCTGGTTTCCTATAAAGATCATGTATCTCACTGTTATGGAGTCTTCTCCATTAGCCTGTATTCACTAATTCAGAATATAAATTGGTTGATAGGTGTAATCGTTGGAAACCTGTTGCTATAAAGAAGGTTGGTACAAACTGAATTCGCAATTGTAAATGGGGCCTCAAAATATTCAGAAGCCTGTAAGGCTGTAAAAATAGTTATTTTAGGTCTTTACTTTACAGCCTTATAGGCATTTGAATATTTTAAGTTTTATTGGAGGATGAACTGGTTACGAATTGTCTGTCTGCTCAACTCTCCTTGCCCCAAAAATCTTCGTAAGAACTTAGTTTTAAACAATTCGTAATCTTTTCTCCTCCCTTAAAGAAAGGGCCAATGTTTCGCATTTATATAATAGAACTACCCTTTATCATAAGTAATGCCACGAGTGATTTCCAAATTATCGATAAATCTAGAGAATTTGGAAATCAAGAGTGGCATTTATTAGGACTATTTAACGGAATAAAATTATGTTTACTCACAAATCATTATATAAATATAGTTATTTAGAATATTTATATATTTAATGTAAACGGCGATGATTGAAAACAAATGAGTAACGATTGGTACGCTTCATTTGCTTTTTTGTTCATCACTGCAACCAGATCATATTATTTATTGCCAAAGGAACGCAATATTGTAAGAATGCACTCTAGTGGAGAAAAAGTGAAACACATCAAACTGTATATTAATTCCTTTCTGATGTCCTATGTTGTAAATATGACAATTATATTTTTCTGGAATGTTATTACCTGAAAAAAAATACATTTAAGAAAGTGCAAACACAGGTTTCTTTTTTTTTTTTGGTTGTATAATCAATTGCTACAAATGTTTTATATTAACTCCCGCATGCGCTATGTGTTGACATTCATGCACTATATATATATATATATATATATATATATATATATATATATATATATATACAATCTGGTAGCCGTATTTCTTATAGGGTCAGTCACTGCAAAATAATGCTATGACCTATTCAGGATGTTAAAAAGGATGTGCTTTCTTTATTATGATAAACTTTAGTTGGTAAATTCTAGGCGAAACACGACTGTGATTGGTTGTAAATAAAAAATCATTGAAATGTGATTGGTCATTGACTCCCATTTGGGGCATGAGTTAAATAGTCAGAAATATTACATTAGACTCTTCTTTTCCTTATTGTTCTTCTTTTCTTATGGCTTACAGCTCTTATTAAACAAATAGTTCCCTTCTTTTGAAGGAAGTATTGGTCTTGTTTTGTGGAAAGAAACTGATTTTCTCTCTGTATTGGGCATTTTAATACAGAAAAGGAAGCAATCGGATTTCATTTCAGAGAATTGTACATCCCTTCCAGTTGACAAGGCGTGGAGGAAGTGAATTATTGTAGAAAGTAGACACAAGAATTCCAGTGGTTCCCTTTCCAAGGTGTCCCGTTATATGTTATAGGGAGGTCGAGGACTGTTCTCTTTAACACTCCACACCCTCTCACATGTATTCACTTTATTGATCTATAATTATTTTGTACAATTATTCATGTAACATTTAATAAAATAATTTTAATTGGTAAAATTAACATAAACTTTCGTATTATGCTTGGGTTACATTTTACAGAATTCGGAAAGAAGGAGGCTGTTGACATTGTTATCACGAACATATTTTTCAGAAGATTCACAAATCTTCATAGGTGCTAATTGTTAGACGCCGAAAATGACAATGGCATAGGGGGTGTATATCATCATCATCATCATCATCACTCCAAGGATTAGGCAATTGCCCGTTCCGACTTCATATTGCATCAGCCCAACGTCTTCTAGGTCTTCCAACATCACGCCTTCCTCTTGCTTGATAATTTCTGGCTAACAATGGATATCTCTCCTTGCTCATTCCATCCATGTGATCAATCCATTTCTGTCTGTAATTCGTGACTTTATCCAATAAAGGCTGTACTTTCAATTCTTCTCTTATATCCTCATTTCTTATTCTATCAAGTCTTGTACATCCTTTTACTTGTCTTAGGAACCGCATCTCTGCCGTCTGTATTCTATCCTTCTGTCTTTTCACTGGAGCCCAAGTTTCACATCCATACAATATTGTGGGAACCGCCATAACATTATACATTTTTATCTTGGTTTCTTTTCTAATTTTATTTTTGAATGTTCTCTGTATTGTTCCACACACCGTCTGAAATTTATTTATTTTGGAGTCAATATCTCTTTCCACATTGTAGCCAACATCACAGCCCAAATATTTGAAACTAGACACCTGTTCTATACTTTGATTTTCTAAAATAATTTTGGTTCTCACTGGATCTCTTCCTCTAAAAGCCATGGTCTTCGTTTTCCTTACAGAAATTTTTAGATCGTATATCTAATCACAAATACAATCATCAGACAACAAATGAAAGTTCAAAATTCAATATTAGATTTTGTGAGATACAAGCAACCAGAATGGTATGGTCATATACGTAGAATGCCAGAGACAAGATTATCCAGACAAGCTTGGGAATAGATTCCACCTGGGAAAGGAAAGAGAGGTCGACCTAGATTGAAGTGGATGGATGATCTAAGAAGAGGTATGAGGGAGATAGGTCTGGAAGAATTGAAATGGGAAGATAGAAAGGAATGGGGAAAGACGATAAAAATTTAAAAAAAAACTTTGGGCACAGGAAGATGTTATATTATATTGTAAACCTGTTGATATATAAGTTTATATTTGTATATATATATATATATATATATATATATATATATATATATATATATGGGAGTTTGTGTGTGACCGTATATCCCTAACCTAACCTCCGCGTTCAGCTATCCAAATTAACGGTTCTCGGCAGCTCATCAACTAACGGACACCATTCTATGTGTCAATGTGTAGTTATAATTGATTTTACACATTATTCACACACATTTTTTTCTTCACGGGGCGACATGCCTTTAAGGTCCTCGGCCTACCAGCCGGCTGTTGGCCTCACATCCACATGTGCTAATCATAGAGGTAGACGATCATCCAATTACCAGTATAGGGGTGAAATGTGGTCAGCATGTCGGGTCTTCCAGCCATTATAACTGGTTTTCATATATATATATATATATATATATAACTTATATATGTATATCATCATCATCATCATCATCCGGTATCATGGCAACTGCCGCCGTCTTCCGGAACCAAACGCCATTCCTCTCTGTTCATCCATTGATCTTCCGCCAATCATCTGATATTCATAGCCGCTTGTACCCCTTCTATCCAAGTTTTTTTTCGGTCTACCTCTCTTCCTCCTTTCCATTGGGATCCATCCCATAACAATGTTAGGCAATCTTTGGTCCGGCATTCTTTTGACACTGTAATATTTTCTTTATATATATATATATATATATATATATATATATTTGTTTGTTTATTTATTTATTTAGCAGGTTTCACATTGTTTCACAACATCTTACGGCGCCCAATTAATCTACTGCCATTCTCCTCCACATCTCTCTGTTATTGTCCAATCATTTTTCTCTCATGCTGCTAAAAATATTACCAATCCATATTATTTTTGGTATTCTTCTTCTTCTTTCTCTACCAAGTGGCATCCATTCTAGTATTCTTCCTGCCCAAAGCCAGGTTAGAAAAGGACGGATCTCGTTAATCCTAGATATCTTGGTGCAGAGCTACAGCACTTACGCTGGTTCGAGTTCCCATTGGGAGAATACTTTTATCATGGAATTTCGTTCAGTATGAGACAGGTGCCTACTCATCATCATGATGAATTTGGGTAGCAACAATAATTACCGGCTCCAAGTTGAGTAAACCAGCTATAACAGCTGAAAGACCCGACTTGCTGATCACTTCTGGGTGCATTATCGCTCTCGTCTGTGAATAATACATGTGGATGTAAGGCCAGCAGTCATTTGGAAGAGTTATAAAACAGAGGCTTATTATAATAGCATTTTTTTTAAGGACCGTGAATTTCAAGTCTAAAGGAATTCGTAATAAAAGTTGAAGAAACGCTGGTCTAACTCATTTTGTGTCATTTATTAATACAGCCATTGACACTATTTTACGGTTTTTTCCTCTTTTTTCCTCAATGAGGTGGGTTCAGACGAAACATTCATAAAAGGTATTTGTTTGGGAATGAAGATGGCAGCAGTATGTCCTTTCTCGTTAGTGAAGAATCCAAACAACATTCTGTTTGTACCGTTATGTTAGACCCCCTCCTCTCTTCCTGGTGACCTTCACCTAGTAGAAAAGCTATAACCCCACTCCAACTTGTTTACTCTCCTTTTCCTACACAAAAACCGCATGGCTTCATCACTGTGGCGTAGTTAATACAAACAATATAATTTTTTGCACGATAGTGCGTTTTGTCGTACTTACCAGCAATGGAGACCATTATTGAAAGTTCAACTTCCTACATTTCGGAGTTGCCAACCTAAATAACTATACTGTAATATTACATTTACACCCACGTGCGGAAAGTAAAACCACTGCCTTCTATGTATGCTATGTACAATGTATATACAGAAAATATCCAAAAGGTAGTGTTAATATACATTATACGAAATAAATCACTGCATTTTAAATGAACTGATCTTTATTTGAAACAATATAAAACAATAAATATGTACTTGCGGCCATGTTATCAATAATAATCGTTCTCAAGGCCTCCTGTTGTTTCAACTAACAAACATTGCCCACACTGTTAACTGTCAATTGTTTATAATGAACGCAAATATTTCCAACAAAGATGTTATTATTTTTTTATTATATATTATTTTGAAAACACCACCGCGCAAAGAATAATATACAACGCACGTTTGTGAAGCGTTTTACAGAATCTCGGAAATTTTTCCTCGATTCTGTAAAACCACTTCCCAACCTTGCATCGTAATATACTATTGTTCAATTTACTGGAGCAGGATTCTCGTTGTGTTTGGCTTCATTGCCTCCTCGATTTAACAAGCTAAGTCGATGCCGACGCGGATTCGATTCCCGGCGTATCTCTTCCTTGAGTTTCGATATACTTTTGTGAAAGAGGGGGAAAAAAAAACAACAACATAAAAACAAGAAGGGAAAACTCGTAGACATTAAGGAAAATAAACCAGTGGAAAGAAAAAAAAACTTAATAATACATACATAGAGTTCACTGTAAACTCAGCATTCTCCACTCTTTCCGAAACTCAGCCTTCCTATTTGTATCTGCATACAAACCTTTTATTTTAACATTGTCTATCATCTGATGTCTTTTTCTGCCTTTAACCTTCTTTCCGTTGACCATTCCTTTTAGGGCATCCATCAGCAGGCAGTTACTTCTTAGCTTAATGGCCAACCCAATTCCTTTTTTCTCATCTTTATGAGTCCCAGCATTGTTCTTCCTTCACCCACTCTGTCTAGTACATCTTATTTTTTTTTATTTTGTCTGTCCACTTTATACGCTCCATCATTCTCCATATCCACAACTGAAAAGTAATTTATAAATATTTCTTTGGTATGATTTATAAGTGTATAAAATGTATAGTGGGTCCATAGATTTGCACTATATTTATAAGTTATAGTTTTATTTTAAGGGGGTAGAATTTGAATTGGAATTTATCTAAATTGCAATCTATGAATAAAAAACAAACATAGTAGAGACAGAATATTTGAAAACCAGAGGGAAAACGGTCATTGATAGAAGACCAAGAACGAGGTGGGAAATTAATATTAACCATGATTTGAAGGAAGTAGATTATACAAAGAATGATCGGAAAGCATTACCTCAGGATATTGATGTGACGAGACCTTATGTCCGCGCAGCCATCAACCTAAGGGTTCTATAGTGCCAGTGTGTTAATTAGTTAGATACAGAATATTTATCCAAATTCAGTTTTTTTCGAACTGCTCTGCACTAACTCTGTATGGTTTATGGAACTAGTAGGTTCCTATCTTCACCCAACTGATTCATATCTCCGATTTCTAGTTCCCTATGATACATTCGAATATTATCTTCTCTCCTATGCCCAGTAATAGTTTGATCAGAATGGCTGCTTATTTTCACAGATGACTTATTACTAAACAGAGAAACGAATGCTTGAGCACCTCTTTCGTTCTTATATAATAGTGGGTAAATACATTTTACTATTACAAACAAAATAATTAAAGCCTGGAAATTAATTTAAAAAATAAATAATCTGCAGAAGATAATATATTTTCAATGAATACCATCACATATCGATATAAATTGGAATTTCATTTGTGATGAATTAGCACAAAAAAAAAAAGAAGACAAAATTACATTGACAAAAAATATGAGTGCGCACACCCTTGGGTAACAACATTAAATCGGAAGTAGAAATACTCCATAAAATCAATCTCAAAGAAAAAATGGGCGTAAGTTAACGACCTTTAGAAAACATATAGCTCAGAACCAAGAAAAGAAGCTGTTTGCATTAAAATA
The DNA here is from genome assembly GCA_030220185.1 of Diploptera punctata. NCBI lineage: Eukaryota > Metazoa > Arthropoda > Insecta > Blattodea > Blaberidae > Diploptera > Diploptera punctata. The sequence goes on along the minus strand of JASPKZ010004941.1, from coordinate 163,754 downwards.
GATCACCGGTCTTGCTGTACAACACTATAAGTTTGGAACCAAGTGCACTGAAGAGTGTTCATTTATGGAAAAAGACCACCTGTTTATATGCACCAACTGAACAAGAAAACACTAGAAGACAGGCTTTTACCTCTATCGGGAAGCAAGAAGAAAAATTAATTAAATGATTCCAAATGCAGCCGTTGTAAAACAACAACAATAGCTTCCCAATACAAATTTTGGAAGCATTTCAACTGCCACCCATTCGAACTACATGACCAGTGTGAATGATAAGAAAGAGGAATTTAAATGGTACGGACTTATAATTACAAAGGGAGACGGAGAAGTGGGCCAAGAAAAGAATGGGCACAGTACATTCGTGAGAGTTTTAGTTCCGAGAAAACCAAAATTGCGGCTGATAGAGCGTTAATATAATACATATGAAGGGTTTAGGGCAGTAACATGATAAGCCACATTCTAATAAGAAATGTCATTCATTACGATGATAGCAAATAAATGTATTGAAATATCCATAAAATAATTTATAAGTGCGCCAGTGATGAACATATAGACACACAATGTATTGACAACAATACTGCCCAGTTAGTATTTATAATTTTTTGAAACATTAAAATTCTTATATCTCAGAAAGAACGATATGTGGCTTATCATGTTATTGCCCTAAGCCCTTCATATATAGCCTGAGTGGAGAAGATGGTATCTCACTAACGTATAAAGTATCGGGTTCAAATCCAGGTTCAAGGTTTAATTTTTATTTTCGAGTAAAATTTGGCTTTCATTGCTAAATGTCAAAATTTAATTAAAACATTGAAATAAAAAAGCGATACTGCTATAAAGTAAAATATCCTACATAATTAAAACTGCTTTCTTGCTATAGAAGCGTGAGATGCCACTGCGAGCGAAGCCCCACTCCCTCTTATGATAGAGAATTCTATATAGACTAACTCACTGTCACTATCGAACCCATAGGTTTAAGCTCTCCACACACCCCTATCCTGAGTCAATCACCCCCTGTATAATCTACTTCTCTCTAAAGTCATGGTTAATGTTAATTTCTCACCTCGTTCTTGGTCTATCAACTGGGTGTTTTCCCCTCTGAATTTTTTTTACAGAAGCTTCCATACACGTCTTTTATTTCCCATCCGTGCCACGTGTCCTGCCCATTCCAGTCAACGAGACTTAACTGTTTTTGTTATATCTGGCATCTTATAAAGATCGTGTAGCTCACTGTAATGTAGTCTTCTCCATTCACCTGTATGTTTATCTCTCTTTGGTACAAACATTTTCCTAAGAGTTTTATTCTCAAATATTCGTAATCTACTTTCCGTCCTTAAAGTAAGAGTCCATGTTTTGTATCCATAGATAATTGTGTACAGGTAAAGGAAAAATAATGTTTGTACCGGGAGCCTGTGTAGAGAAGATGGTATCTCATTAACGTATAAAGTTAAAGATCTAGGGTTCAAATCCCGCTTCAGGCGGATCATTTTTGGTGCCTAGTAAGCAGGATCGATAAAGATTTGTAAAAAAAAATATTAAAACATATTTTCAGGAGCACAATCTAATTAAATTCCTTCTGATTTCGTTACAAGTACAAATTATATTACCAATTGAATTTAACTTATGCCATTAAATGACCATAGGTATTTATAATGTTCATAACTATCTCACTGGCACTATTGAACCCGTAGGTTCAAGTCCGCGTGGACATAAGCTCTCTATATATCCTTATCCTGAGAAAATGTTTTCCAATCATCCCCTGTATAATCTACTTCCCTCAAATCGTGATTAATATTATTCTCCCACTTTATTATTTTTCTATCAACTGGCTCATTTCCCTCTAATTTCCTTACAACAAGCTTCCATGTCCCTCTTTCATTCCCCATTCGTACCACATATCCTATCTAACGTATTCTACGAGACTTCATAATCGTCATCATCATCAAGAGTTAAACCTTAAAGTCTGTTCCTATCTTATGTTAGAATTGGTCTGTCCATCTTTTACTGAGTCTTCCTACATTTGTCCGTCCTAGTGGTTTGTAATGAAGAATCTATTTTGGAATTCTATTGTTATCCATTATATTAATATGGTCCATCCATTCGTCTCTGTATTGTGAAATTCTATCTAATACTTTAAATATATTTAGTTCTCTTCGTATATTTTCATTTCGTTTTCGATCTGTTATTGTGTAGCCTGCCATAACCCTCAGAAACCTCATTTCTGACAGATTTTATAAAAGTAGAGTTTGATTCACATATAATCTCCCAAAATGAGAGAGAAATGAGAAAATTTCGTCTACTAGATGTAGATAATCGTGCTGCTCTTCCAATAAATACATTTATCAGAATTATTATTACTGCTACAGATGTATTACACTCATGAACCGTATTCTTCGTTTTTGGTTTTTTTTGTTAAGACTCAGTATTATGATCCATATAGTAGTGTTGGAACCGCCATTGTTTTATAAAATTTTAAATGTGACTCCTTTCTAGTTCCTTTAAGACTTCGTTTTATGGTGCCACACATATAATTAAATTAATTTATTTTGTTTTCAATGTCTTCACTTTTTCTATATGACATATTGTACTCCACGTAATTAAAATTGCTCACCTATTCCATTGTTTTATTCTCTAATTGGATTTTTACTCTTAGTTGCTCACACCCTCGAAAAGCCAAAACTTTTGTTTTTAGAGTAGATATTTTCAAGTTGTATATTTCACATATCTTACTTAATTTGTAAATTGCCCGTTGTAAGCCATCTTCTGTCTCTCCTCATTACACCGTGTTTCCTATAAACATAATTTAGCTTACTGTCAAGCAGTCTTCTGCAATTTATCAGGCCCTTAGAACTAGTAATTATTAGATATCTAATAAGTCCTCCTAGAATGGAAACATTTGTGACTATATAACTCATGCTCCAAATTTTTATTTATTTTACCTGATGGAGTTAAGACCGTAGAGTCTTCTCTTCCTCTTCACCAGGGTTAAATTATACATACAATAAACATTATGATTAATTATACATAATAGATATAGACTACACAATATAAAGTTGACAAGGAAAAGAAAGAAAACAATGACAAAATAATACCTTTAATTAGATTACGTAAATGGCTTCGTAAAGAAATTTAAAATATAAAGGAATAATAAAAGTATACATGGAACAGGGTTATATATTATATTGTCTGATGAAATACGAAGTGAGTTTCTTTTTAAACTGTTCTTGAGTCGGGCAGTCCTTGATATACGAGGGGAGGGAATTCCAGAGTCGGGTGGCTGAAACAAGGAAGGATGAGGAATAGTGAGATGTTGGATGTAGAGGAACAGCTAGAGTTAAATGGTAGTCATTGGACAATAACATTTTAATGAATTTTGTTTTACAACCAATGACAGTCGTGTTTCATCTCGTTCTTTATCGATTTCCCTTGACCAGCTCCTGATGTTGTGATAAAAAAGCTCCTCCTTTTAATATTCTGAACAGCTCATAGCATTATTTTTCTCCAACAAGTACATTGAATATAGCAAATATTGAACAGATCATTTTATTTTACTGAGTTGCTTACTAAAAAAATAAATAAATTACCTATATTGTTGATTATAATATAGGCCTACAGTTTGATGTGTTTCATTAATTATCTACTAGGGCGAATTCTTACAATATTGCGATCCTATTTGGCAATAAATAATATGATCAAGTTGCAGTGAATATACATAACCTCACATATCTGAATTGTTTTCAAACATCGCCGTTTACATTAAATATATAAATATTTTAAAATACCGGTAACTATATTTAAATAATGACTTTTGAGTAAACAGCTTCATTTTATTCGTTAAAAAGTCCTAACAAATGCCACTCTTGATTTCTAAATTCCCTAGATAAATTGGAAATCACTCGTGGCATTACTTATGATAAAGAAAATAGCTATCGTTTTACGCTACAGAATGATGCATTATAGGAAGTGTAGTTGAAAATATGTTTGCACGCCCTAGTCGACGCCTGTGTAATCACTGTTAATGGCATAGAATAGCCTAGATTCTAATGTCAAGATTATTTTTTCTAGGACAAAGAGTAAAGGTCACTACCAAAGTTCAAGTACTATACAAACGCTACTTATTTATTCAAATAGAGCTCATTTTTTTCATTTTTTTCGTTATACGGTATTCATGTAAAGTCTATTAAGATAAAAAATGAATTACTTATATAACTGGAGGATTGGAAGAGAAAGGCACTTAACTGCAAATAAAATGGAAGTCCCGAGTCGTAAACCGAGCGGTTTAAGGCATCATAATTTGGAGCAGAGCTATGGGAACTTGTACTAGTTCAAGTTCCAATGGGTGGAGATTTTTTTTTGTTGAAAATACATCCAGTATGGGACCGGTGCCCACCCAGCATCATGAGGAATTTAGGTAGCTACAATAACTAGCGGCTCCAGGTTGAGAAATCCAGTTACATCAGCTGGTGATCTGACATGCTGACCTCATGTCACCTCTATATTCGTTGGATGATAGTCCACATCTTTGATTAACACATGAATGTGAGGCCAATAGCCATATGGTAGGCCAAGGGGCTTCAGGTCATTTCGCGCCATGAAGTAAAGCCCAGTAAATATTAGACTTCAGTTTGATAAATACTATAGGTCCAAAACAAAGTGCATCATAACGTCGGAAGCTTCGTCAAAATAAATTAGTCATTATTTGAATCTCATTTGCTAATTTGTAAATATTTAAACGATGAAGAGTCTGTGCAAATTCATTTGCTAGATGAAGTGTTCAGAATATTTAGAACGTTTTCTTTTCGATAGAGGATGAAGTGCATGGTAGCTTCATGTAAGAAAACCAGAGGAAAAACGTTCAGTTGGTAGACCAAAAATGAGATGGGAGAATAACATTAACCATGATTTGAGGGAAGTAAATTATACAGGGGATGATTGGAAAACATTAGCTCGGGATAGGGATGTGTTAAGAGTTTATGTCCGCGCTGCCATAAAACTACGGGTTCGATAGTAGGCCTGCTAGTGAATTAGTTAATTAGTTAGTTAGGCATTTGCTCCAATTAATATTTGTCCCTTCTTATTAGTGTTACACTATTATGTAATCTGAGATATACCAATTCAAAATAATGTATTTAAAAGCTATCTAATCTAAAACAAAAACTTCAAAAGTTCCTTCATTTGTTGGCGAATTCCGAAGGAATGTAGGTATTCCTCACGAAAAGTTATTTTATTTCTTTTTTATAAATTCAGATAGATCCTACTTAGTAAATATCATTTTCTTGAATGAGGTTCTTAAAAATGTATTGAATAAAATCAATCTATCGTGTTTATAACCTAATTAGAAACAATTAGTTTCGACATAAAACCTTGGTTTATATTAATATTTCTAATTTTAGCTGAAAATAGACAAAAACAAAGTGTGTATATGTGTATCTTGGATATATATATATATATATATATATATATATATATATATATATATATATATCATAGTCCATTAAAGAATTTAGGTCATTTGTTAACCTTTTCCGACAGTAACACAATCCAAAAGTATTTTTTGAGTGGAAGTCATTGTCTTCTTCTTCCTGCAGGTTGATAGCTTAATATCCTATGATCCTCCATCCGATGAACATGTTGCATCCATCTGTAGGCTACTTATAATAATCAGAAATTTTGTCTTTAAAGGTTCCATGTGTAGGCTAATTCTTCTAAGATGTCTTCATTTTTTATGATCTAATAGTGCGTATCCTGCAGTATGTCAGGTGGTAATGTTCATTGTCTCTAGAGCTGCGGGTCGCGGGTTCAAAGACGGCCGGAGTCGATGGGTTTTTAGGATGGAAAAATCCCAGAGACAAGTCGTCCGGGAGTAGTAATTAAGGTATTACTTGGATGGATGAAGGTAGGTTAAAATTTGCACAGAAACATTTTATTCAGGCTTGTGGTTATTTTACGAGCCTAAACATTTTCAGATTCGGGACCCACGGCTTAAAGTCCTTCCCTTGAGGACTGAATAAAATGTTTCTGTGCAAATTTTAACCTATCTTCATCCATCCTCCAAGTAAAGCCTTAGTTACCTACTAGATATCTCCACGACGGGATGTACTAACCACATGTCACTCGTGGCAAATAAGCGTATCTAAATTAGCTTCATTAAGAAACACCCGCTACGGAGCATCCTTTTCCCCATGTGGGACGTGTGGAGTATATACATTCACACATACATATGTATGTTGTGTGTGTGTGTGTGTGTGTATCTTTTTAATGCTCTAATGCTCTAACGGCCACAACTTTTTTCGTAACCAAACTCGACATAGCCTATAGTAATGAATTAAGGAAAGTAGAGTAATGCCCGATAACCAGCAAAATCGGACAATTAGAAGTGGGGGTCAACTCAAAGTAAAAAATTAGAAATCGGTGTAGCGGCCTCAATTTTCGATTTTTCACAACGAAATTCGGCTGTCCTATAGGCCTACGCCATTGAAATAAAAATATAATTTTATTTTAAAAAAATCATAAATTCCATTTGTTGAGGAATTAGCTTAGTTCGAGCAATACTTGCGTGACGAAATATTCCTATTCGTACTGCCTTCCAAAAATCTTAAAAATAAATTACTTTTATAAATTATATGTTTTAGTTTAAGCAATTAACATGTAATTGCATCAATTAATATTTTTGCCTTTCGTTTTTGCGAACTTTCACATACCTGAAAGACTATTAATATTTTTACATGTCCTCTAATTATAAATTAAGCACGTCTTGTATTGTATAGAACGATAGGTTGGTTACACATATATCAAAACATACCTGCATGTAATTTTTTCTCAGGGGCATTCAGTATTATTCTAATCAATACAGCATCTATTATTTATTTTCTTATATGTGAAGGGTCTAGACCTTGCACTGTACATCTTAATGCAAAATCTCAAAACCATGGACCAGTTTTCAATGGTTAACAGTACTAATTATATCTTTTGTCCTTAATCCAATGAAGGGTAACGCATTCTCTTGCGTTATAATTAAGCACCTGATTTTCAGCAATTTGCATTTTCTTTCCCGGATATAAATATATAGTAATGCCGGCCTCGATGGTCTAGGAGTTATGTTCCTTGTCTCTGATTCCGAAGGTCGCAGGTTCAAACCCGGACGTGGCGATGAGTTTTTAAGATGGAACTTTAAATCTTAGGTCTCGAATATGAAGATTTTCGGGTTCGTAAAAGGACCTCTAGCCTAAATTAGTGCCTTAACGCATACTATACTCCTGTTCTGGTAACGGTAGCCGTACTGGTGAATCCTAAGGCGCTTGGCAGGAGGTAATATTGCCGAGTGAGAGAGGAACTAGTAGTCATGTAAAAAAACAAACAAAAAAAATCAATGATAATCTTCTCCTTCTTCACTTCATGGGCTAGGCAAATTGCCTGTTTCGCCTCACATTTGTTCTGTCTATCTTTTCAATGACCTTCTACATTCCTTCAACCCCTTGGCTTGTAGTTAAATGCTGATTTTAGTAACTTTGTTACATTCTTTCTTTCTACATGTCTTAAACCATTCATATCTATATTCTTCGATTTTCTCATTCAACGGATACATATTTAAATCTGTTCTTATAACTTCATTCTTTATCCGATCCAATCTTGTGCAGTCTTTTTGTTCTTCTAACGAAGTACATTTCTACGCTTTGTATTCTACTTTGTAATTTTTTGGTCAATTAATGATAACAATTAAATAAATTGTTATAAAACAACACTATTCTATAATGAACACTCCAAACGTATGAGAAACAATTCAACGTATAGTAACTATAATGTTTCAAAACTGAGGATATTTGCTGGCAGTATCTGCAACTCCCCTCCCCTCTTACCGCACCATACACCATAGACACCTCATATGCTGCTACAGAAGCCAGAACTTCACAGTATATGTCTCTTCAACTAAATTGGCTTGTTTAAGAAACTCCCATTAGTGAATAATACCCGCGTCCATCATTAATAAAAGTGACAAAAAAGTACTAACTGTGTCTATCTACTGCAATACTAGCGATATAATTATACAACATATGGCGCTGTAGTATTTCGGAAGGCAATGCAGACAAACCCTCGTTGCTATGGCAACAACAGTTCAGCTAGTTCTGTATGCTCAAAATGCTCGAACCAAAAGAAGTAATTAAACAATTAAATGAGTCAATTTCAGTTGTTTTTAATTATTAAAAGTTAGTAAATAATTGTTGCATTTGTATATTTCCGCTTTTTTTGTTATAACACCTTGTGAATAGTGATATCCAATGTTTGAACTCCACGTAAAATTTGAGATAACATATGAAAATTGAAGATTCTTCCCTGCTTCTAAAATTGATTATATATATAATTATATATATATTATATATATATATATATATATATATGGACTATTACAAATATGTTCAAATGCGTACATCCCAAAATATTGTACAATATGAACAAATTCATACGTAACAAAGATTTATTTATTTTAATTAAAAGCTTTACACCACGCAAAATGATTGATTGTTACGTCACGTAAATTACCATCATTTTCTATAAATTAGTGACTAATGTTTTTTTTTATTTCTAATAGAAAACCCAAAACATACATTTCGTAATTCCTTATACAGTAAAACTTGTTTAATCCGGAATGTGAATAATGCGGAAATCTGTCAAATGTGAACAAATTTATTGGTCCCGGAGAAATAATAGTAATTTTACGTGTATTTATTTTGCATAAAGCGGTATCTGTCCAACGCGAAAACGGAAATATATTTCTACACAATTCATGAAAAAAAATATAAAGCGGAAAGACAGATAAATAAATTAATTTCCACTTCATTATATTCTCGTTAGCCCATCAAATAATAAGGAATGATTCCTGCCGCCGGGTGAATTGGAGATTATATCTGTATCTGAAATTTTATTTCGGCTTTACTGCACACCCGTTATGCAAAATACCGATACCTATCTTACAAAATCATTGCACTGTAAAATCTTAAATTAGTTTAAGTTCTGAGACCGATCTTTCACGAGAAGCGTTTTGAATTTACGGAATAAAGATATCTAAAACATATGTATCGTTGTCATTAAACGAAAAAGTGAAAATGATTGAAGATAAATCTCCAAATTTCCTGACCGATGCTCCAAAGTCAAGCTCTAGCTGTTGCTAAATTCCTAGGGAATAATTATTTCAAAGCATCTTTAGGTTGGCTGGACAGTTTTAAAAGACGACGCTATGTAGTGTGGAATGAAATTTGGGGGGAATCAAAGGATGTGGACGTAAGTGTAGTTAGTGAGCGGAAACGGAAACTGCATACTTTAATTTTAGAAAACGCGCCTTAGAGATATTTTTTAACCCTGACGAAACGGGACAGTTTTTTTTCGCGCGTTATCGTCGAAGTCGCTCATACATACTATACAGTAAAGGCTCCTTATTCCCGGAGGATATGTTCCGCAAATATGCCGTGAATACAGAAACTCCGAATATGGAATGGTAATTTGTATGGGTATATAGGGGATACGTTCCAAGGTTACAGAATAAAATAAAAATTATCAAAATAAAATCAATTAATGAGAGAATTTGAACAATTTATATTAATTATTACTGTCAGGTTTAGGCAAGGACCTAAAGAACTTTTCCTGTTTTGCCGCTTTTAAAAGGCCTTTCAACTAAGATTGATTTTTTTCTCTTCGGTACTAATTTTTCTTTCCTTTTACTCGACATTATAAACTGGGAACAAAGCACAAGAGACACGTGTTATTCAATCAAAATTATTGCAATGCTAGTTGAAATATTAATATACCGATCGTGGCGATGGAGTCATTTATCAAAGTACATATCGGCTCGTGAAATAAAACAGCTTTTAACAATGAACTTTAGGGTTTGTATCAATAAGGTTTGTTTTGTTTTTACACCAATTCGTCCATTTGATTTAAATCACAACTTGTAAAAGCCGCCTTGGCACCTGCCTGCAGTTAAAAAATAGAAATAACTGCTGATGGTTAGTGAAGGACACTAATCCTTCTAATATACCAACTGGATCCGTGGATGAATACATTTTTATCCGCGAAAACAGGAACTGTGCCGCAATTTTTTAACCCGCGAATAAAGAGTTTTTACTGTACTTCACTTTTTAAAGGCAGCGGAACTACAATTAACCCAGGATCCGTAAAAAGACATATACGGTACTCTATAATATAGGATTATTAATAAGTTTTAGTTTTTTATAATGCGGAATTTTGTCCAATGTGGAAAAAATGGTCCCATGAGATTCCGCTTTGAGCAAGTTTTATTGTGTATAGGCATATATATATATATATATATATATATATATATATACATCCATAGTAATTCTGCCCGAAGGCAGGTCCTTTACTGCAATCATAGCATTTACATGCTATGCTTTCAGCTTTACTAGGAAATTGTAGGTGTGGTAGCTTCCCGTTGCTTTCCACACCGGTGAAGGATGATGATGATGATAATGATAAGGATGATGATGATGATGGCCATATGATTTCGGGGACCGTTCGGGTCTTAAAGTTGTCCAGACATTTTGTCTTACAGGTGAGGAATACCCCCGATAAAATCCTCACCCAGAAAAACTGCCCGACCGGGGATCGAACCCAGGCCCGCTGCGCGACAAGGAAGCACACTACCTCGAGACCACAACCAACGGTGGACTATATATATATATATATATATATATAGGCCTATATTAAGTTTTCTTGTGTGTGTATATAGGCCCTATATATATATATATATTCACATGATTTTTTAAATAAATTGAAAACTTCACATATATTGTTATTTTACTATCACTCTGCGAGACATGATGTCATTCTACAGTTACTTCAGTTACCAATAGGCCTATAAAACTGTACGCTACATGTTGAGTATAAATGTTAAACTCCACATTTTCTGTTAAAGAGATTGAAACGTTCACATAAATTCTTGTGTGATATTTATTATGAGAAAGCTAAACAAAATGTTATTTTATTTTGTTGCTATTGTTACGTCAGTTACATCTGTGCAATCCTTGTGAACCTACTTGAGCCAGTTTATTATATGAGTTACCCCATGGTAGGGATACAAATGAGGACATTGTCCTTTTCATTGGAAATATTAATTCAATTTCTATACAAGTAATGGTATGAGTTTTTTTATACATGTAACGCAATCTCTCCTCTAGTACTGTCTCCCCAGATTTCAAATCCAGTGTCTGCCACTATACTCATCGCTATATTGGTCGACCCACAATGATTTTACCTTCAAATATAGGGAGATTCTATGCCACCATGTCACCAACATGGATTCAAATTAAAAAAAAAAAAAAAGGAAAAGACACAATTTATTATTGCAGTATGTGAATTAATTATCTGAGAGTAATATATTTATGATGATTTTCCCCAAAAACGTGAAAAAGTCTTAAAATAAAGTGGGAAGTTGAGCTCAAAGTAACCTAAAATCAGTGAATTTACAATTTAAGATATGTATTAGTCATTGCTAAGGCAGTGTAGCCAACTTCACAAAAACAAGCTAACAAGCATGTAAAAATTAATCTGGTATACTAACTCGTCCATTTTTCTCTCCCTAACTTGCCCAAACTAACATCAAGTCACTTGTTCTGTGGTCTCAAGGTAGCGTGCTGCCTTGTCACGTAGCGGGCCCGGGTTCGATCCCCGGTCGGGACAATTTTACTGGGTGATGGTTTATTCGCGGTTTTTCTTCACCTGTAAGGCAAATGTCAGGAAACTTTAAGGCCCAAACGGTCCCCGAACATCATCCGGTCATCATTATCATCACTAACATATTCATTAAGTTTGGAATTAAGGCCACTCCTGGCACATCATTCCCATCACAATCATCTATCATATATCATCGGCGCAGCGTAACTCCCCCTTCCACGCGCCCCAACCTCAGAAGTGGGTTAGAATAACGCCATGCCAGAGAGAATACCAGAATGTCGAAATTACAACCATTGAATAAAAAAACGATCGAATATTAATTGGTGGCACGGTAGCATACAATAGCCAAATATACTCTCCATAGCTTTCCTAGGAATCTCATGTTCTCCATTCTTTGTAGATGTCCTTCCCATCGCAATCTTGAAACTTAAATTGATGTTACAACATTAAAAGGTTTAAATAACTGCCAGAGCTTGTGAAAAATTTCCGCGTTCTTCTTTTAATTATTTCCATGCTCGCTTCTTGGAATATCGTATGATTCCTTGATTTAATTCATTAATTAAATGTGAAAGGTGAAGTGCAGTAGAAAATTATACTCACAGTTATGATTATAGGCCAGTATGTGTTATTCCACTTGTAACTGTTTTCTTATACAAGCCAATCAAATTAGAATAAGATCTGAATTGAATTTGCATATATTAAGTGCATTTGCACTGGTTACTTCCGTATATATTAAATTATTTTTTTTAAATTATCAAAAACATTGATAAGATACCCTGTAACAGAAGGCTCTTTCCCGTACCGGGAAGTTAAAGTGCTCATTTTAAGTGCAATTTGGCAACTATATTATTCCTGAAATTAATTTCATTTTTTTTTTAGGTGCCTACTCTTGAGTCTGGATAGAATTGTTAGGTTTTCCCTGTCTCCAACGTTCCATTTCGCAAGAAACATAATATGCCAACTCAAATTTAAGATTTTTTTATCAAACACTTGGGACGGCTCGTTTTCAACTAGTTTTAGAAAATTCAGAGTAAGAGATTAGGGTGACACATTATGGAAGGAAGATTGGCATCTGTTAATCTTGTGAACCGTTTTGTTAGCTTTGGACTGAGATTTGCGTGGCAAATTCCAATTAAATTATATTGTAGTTAGACTGTGGTATCCAGGTAGCGTACTACCTTGTCATGTAACGAGCCCGAGTACGAGTCTCGGTCGGGACAAGTTTTCTGGGTGAAGTTTCTTTCGGATTTTTTCCTCACGTGTAAGAGAAATGGTCCCGCGCCGTAGCCTAGTGGTTAAGGTAAGATGCCTTGGCGCAGAGCTACGGAATTTGCGCTGTTTTCAGTCTCCCCGGGGGAAGAATTTTCTCATGGAAAATTCGGCCAGTATGGGACCGGTATCCACCCAGCATCGTGAAGAATTTGGGTAACTACAATAAGTAGCGGCTCCAGGTTGAAAAAACCAGCTACAACAGCTGGGAAGTCCGAAATGCTGACCATAAGTCATCCCTTCACTGGCAGGATGATTAGCACATGTCAGGAATGTTTAAGGCCTAAACGGTCTCCGGTCATCTATGGCCATCATAATCATCATCATCAATCATATTCGCCTCAGATTGAATTTATGGTTAAGGACTTTCCTGGCGCACTGTTATCATCATCACCCATCATATCACTGCAGCAGCGTAACCCCGCCTTCCAGGCACCCCAACCTCAGAAGTGGGTTACAATTAAGTCAGTTCTAGGAGAGAAGACCAGAAATGTCGAAATGACAACATGGGACATTGAATATAAAACATGTAGTTGGGGGTCAAATGACTAGTGAGTTGACCTTATGGACTGCTGGACACCAGTAAATTCATATAAAAACTGAGAAAAGCTGAACCATCAAATATCAGATAGTACGTACCAGTAAGTTCATGTGTAACATCTGGGCAATGTTTATAAGTAGGAATAGCAAAGGAGATGTGGAAAGGCGAGTTGCCAGCGCCTTAATGCTGGTATGTTTCGTCTATAGGAGCACGCCCTAACAGAAAATAATGGAAAGGAACCAATAAACAACTGCACATTGGGCTAGTTACCCATGTGGAGGTAAATATGATTTATGGTCAGTTTCACCAACAGAGGTAACTGTATTACGCCAGTTTTCCTCATACATAGCTTAAACTGGCGTAATATAGTTAAATCTGTTGGTGAAACCGACCCTTAGAGAAGTAATAATAGCTTCGTGTCTGATAGTGATAGTAATCTAGAAGTAGTCTATCCTCTTACGTCCTACTTAGGGACGTGGGTATTCCCTAGCGTGAATTTCTTAACCAAGTTAATTTAGTTACGGTTATTTTCGTACAGATTTCAGCGAGGTACATGTGACAGCTTTAAGAGACATCTCCTAGTATCTTTCTTAGTTTTCGGGTTGCTTTAATAGAGAGAAGTACTTCTGATCGGTTTAAGAAAAATATGGATACCTATCTTTCCCTTCGTTACCAATAACATGACCAAAAACAGTTGAATGTCGTGTTTAGCTAAATATTCACGCGCTAGAGTGTGTTAGGAGGGTGGGGGTGAAAACACCAAGCATATCCAAGAATTTTGACGAAAGACCATTAACCATAAATGTCATTGTGAATAATTTATTGTTAGAAATGGAAGGCACTAAGCTTTGAGGAAGAGGTCAGTAAAATCATGAGAACTAAATCCTCACATCGTATAGTAGGTAACTAAAGTATTACGTGGATGATGAAGGTCGATTAAATTTTGCTCAGAGGTACTAATTTGGCTTGAGGTTCTTTTATGAGCTTGAAAATTTCAAACTCGGGACCTATGGCTTGAAGTCACTCCTACAGGACTTGTCTTTGGATTTTTCCATCCTAAAAGTCCATCTACCCCATGATTTTGAATCCTCAATCCTCAGGACCAGAAGCAAGGAACATAATCCCTAGACTACTGAGGCCGATGATAGTGAAACTGAGTATGGTTATATTTTCGATAGAGACAGAACGCAATAAAATAAAAGGGCCACATGCGACCCTGGGGGCGCCAGTTTTACACACCTGTTGTATACTGATGACATCCTTCTTCGAGGGAGTTCGTCAGTTATAGCGTATCGTGATTAAATTTCTCCTTTTCCGGGAAATATGAGACATTCTTAATTATATTTATGAATAAACATGAATCATAAATTCTTTATTGGACGAAGTTTCTAAATGGTAACTATTTGTTAATGTGAAAGTAAAGCAAACCCTACAGTCGTGTCTGCAGATGGAGGGAAGAGATGAGATGAAACTTCGGGGATTCTATGTCAGGAGTGTGTCAATATCAATTGAAATAAAAAAAAACCAAAAACACACAAATATTATTATAAGATAAAAATTAAAACATATGTCTTTTGGCAGGTGCCTTAGTCCTCAGCTGTGTTATAATGTTGTATTTAAAATATTAACTGTAAACCTTTCGGAAGTTAACTTTCCATCATCAGTAGGATGAGTATGCTGGTGGCTAGTGTTGTTTTACTACGTTGTAGACGTTGATGGTCTTGAAATGTCAAAAGGTATATGTTTTAATTTTTATCTTATGACTATTCACCTCAACGGAATTTGATATGAATTTTATTAGTATTGATTTCACAAATTATTGTTGGATTATGTGAAAAATTACCTGAGGAGAATATGTATGTTGACTCTGTCAGAGTCTGGGCAAGCAGAAGATGATACCCAGGAGTACTGAAACGTGTCCAAAAGAACTCAACTTTTTATATCAGATGTAACAGACTCACCTTATTTATTAAGAAGAAACTCGTAATATTACTTCCTATTGTCATTATTCATATTTAGTTCTGTTCGTACATCTTCATTTTGTTTCCGATCTGCTATTGTTTAGCTAGCCACAGCCCTCAAATCTAAAGTTTCTATTCTTTGTACCTGACTTTTGGTTAAGACCCAGTGTTCCGATCCATATAGTAGTGTTGGAACCGCCATTGTTTTATAACATTTTATAAGGTCTCCTTTCTACTTCCTTTGAGGCTTCGTTTTATGGTGCCACACATATACTTAAATTTGTTTATTTTGTTTGCAAGTCTTCACTTTTTCTATATGACACATTGTATCCCACATAATTAAAATGGCTCACGTGTTCTATTGTTTTATTCTCTAATGAAATGTTTACTCTTAGTGGTTCATATCTCGTAAAGTTAAACATTTTGTTTTTGGAGTAGATATTTTCAAGTTGTACGTTTCACATATTTTAGTAAATTTGTGCATTTGCCAGTTGTAATGCATCTTCTGACTCAGATATCACAGCCTGATCGTCTGCAAAAAGTAATGTATATTTATACTCATCTTCCGAATATACTTTACTATCTACTAGGGATTACTTCTTCTGACTGAAAACAAGAAATCACATGCTCTTGTTAACTCCAGCGCTCACAACTGGAAAGTCATTATAAAAACTACTTCGCAGAGACGAATGTTTTTATCGTCAATAAATACACCGCTGAAGTCTCGGGTATCTAACCTAACCAAAAGCTCGGGTTTTATCAAATTTTAATTCCACTAAATTTTAAGGAAAAAACTAAAAATACAATTTTTAGCTTAACTGTAACGTTAATGAAAACGATTTTCTACTTTATAGGCAGTCCTGAGTCTGAAAAATTCTGTCTGTGGTAGAAATGACGGGACGAAACTAACTAAAAGTAAGTGTTCCTTGAACCAAACGACCCATGACCCAAAAATACTTGGGACAGAACTGACTTAAAAATCTGATCAGGGTACAGAACTGAGTTTCCCCGTGTAGGATTCATTGCCAATTTAGGTTAAAGTCCCTCCCAAATTACTTGAACTAAAAATCTGCCGATTCTGGTGGATTTGAAACCGCGCCTTGGGGAGCAGAAGAAGGAACATAACCCCCACTTTAAATGTCTTAGGCAGTGTAAAATAGCTAAAGTATTTCAAGCTACACTTAGTCCAAAAACATTCAAGACTAAAAGTGTATAAAATATTGGGTCTTCCAACTATTTTGTATGAAAGCGAAGTACGGGTACTGAAACAGAAATATATACGGAGACTTAGATCTGCTGAAATGAGATCCCTTCGGGGGACTGCTGGATACATACTACTAGATCGTAAAAAAAATAAAGACTTCTTAGAAGAATTACACATGAAACCTATAACTAACTAACTAACTCACTGGCACTATCAAACCCATAGGTTCATGGTCGCGTGGACATGCTCTGCACACATCCCTGTTATGAACCAATGTTTTCCAATCGTTCCCTCAAATCGTGGTTAATGTTATTCTCATACCTCATTCTTGGTCTATCAATTGGACGTTTTCCTCTGGATTTCCTACAACAAGCTTCCATGCCCCTCTTTTATTCCCCATTTGTGCCATATGTCTTCTCCACCGCAGTCTAATAGACTTAACTGTTGTTATTATATCTGCACATGGAATCTTAGAAAACAAAGTTTCTGATTATAAATCAAGATAGATACAGCATGTTCATCGAATGGAAGATTAGAGAATACCCAAGCAGATGTTAAGCTATCAACCTGCAGGAAGAAGAATACTAGGACATCTACTCAAAAGACTTTTGGACGACATTTCTATTGATGCCGAAACAGGTCAACAAATGGCTTAAATTCGTAAAAGGACTATGATGACGATGATGATTTTACAGATGTTTTACTTGAGTTTGAGTAACGTAATACAGCATGACTTTAAATCTCTCCAATTTGCTGAGAACAGTAGACATCCTTAAATGTACTTAAGAATAAAAAATGAATCATGAATCCTTTATTATTCTAACTTCTTACATAGTAACTGTTGGTTTAAGTGTAGGGAGAAAAAGTAGTTCCTTTGAGATGAGTAGGCAGTCAATAGTGTGAATCACACTCAACTTGCTACAGTAACAGAGAAGGTGACGTATCCATCGGAGTCAGTCAGAATAAAACAAGCGATCAGTGTTTAACTACATTTATTGCCTCCAGTTCTCTCTCCAAGGTTGAAAACCTTCGTTTTCTGATAAGTTTAAGGCCATTTAGATATATATCATGAGTAAATACATGTTTTTATATATATCTCTAGCTGATATTGTTGCAACACCATCCTTAGTCTATTCAGCCGGATGTAAGAGAGTGGGTTGCATTCCAATCAACTAACTTCTTTGCACTTCCTTATAGTGGAACATTGAACCAACATCACGTTTCATTTTTTACACGCGTGTGATTGGTAGTATTGTTAAGTGAAAAGTGAAAGTTGCACATCGACGAAAAATGATTATTACAATTCTTACAAGAGAACACAATACATAATTATATTCTACTTGCATATATATCTTACTATTTTTTGTGATGAGATATTTAATATCATACGAGATGAAGAAGAAATGGTATAAAAGTTATAAGTGACACGTTATTTAAGATGGTGATATTTGTGGGACCGTTAATAGGGTAGTGTAAAGAGAAAGTTGAATATCGGGAGTTGAAAAATAAGTGACTATCACAAATCATAAAGAGAAATTTAGTAAAATCGTTAATATTAGTTAAAATTCCGTTTAATGAAGTTTTCTTAAATTTAGTACAGATTTAAAAGGTGTTAAGAAGACTTAATTGACGTTATTCGTATTTTGTGTTAAATTTGTAACAAATTATCTATTTTTCCTGTTAATGCCACATGCATTTTGTTTACTTCTTACCTACATGGAAGAAAGAAACAGATATTTTCTCTTTAGGTGAGTACTCTTAGGCCATAACCAACTAAATTCAAGAAGTCCTAATGATCGTATTATTTCTTAATATTATAATTAGTGGATTTTGTCCAAGTCATTGGTTTATTATTTTTTTAACCCTTAAATTCGTAATGTATCCTTTTGGATACATCAGTTGCTTCAATTAATTTAATATTTTAAGTAAATCAGAAGAAAACGAACAAAAAGAAACCACTTAAATGTGTGTCTAATTATACAATATACCTAATAACAACAGTTTCACAAGATTCCGTTTTCAGCGGTCCGCCACATTCAAATAACTAACACAAGAAATTTGTATTTTGCCAATTTAAGGGTTAAAATTGTGAATGATACCATGTAAGACTATACAAAGTAGGTAGTTAGAACCGTTTCTTTGTTTTCATTTCAGCTAATTGCTCAATCTTTCTTTGTGTATGAGCTTATTTTCTCGCCCTCTGTCCATCTTATGTCATTTTTTTTTTATTTTCTTGCCATTTATGAACTTGGATTGTAAAGATTTCACTATTTGGGATATCTCTTTGAGTAGTTCTTGCAAGTTTTAATATTTTTACTTTACCAATCCATTTTATAGTATCTGTTCGTACTTTACTTCTATTTTCGTAAATGTATTCATTTGTTTTGTCAGTATGTTAGAATGCAAACTTTTAATAATAATAATAATAATAATAATAATAATAATAATAATAATAATAATTCAGCTAATAAGCAGTTACGTGCTCCATGTTTTTATTAGTTTATAACTTATTATTAGTAAATATTCAACTGATAATAAATAGGCTAAATAATTCGCATACAAATAGTTATTTCTTATGTAGTTTCACATATGAAACAAAGAAGTCATATTCAAAAATATTGTGTTTTTTTCCAGTTTATGACAGTTTGTGTTTTCTGTCATCTTAACATATCATGTATTTGTTTCCTATTTTCTACAATAGATGACAGAAATGATTAGGTTATTCCGACAAATATGTTTTTCATTTTCATTCCCTTCCCACCAGACATTTGAGAATAAATATTTGGGTCATAGAATTATGTATTATAATATAGAATTTTATCAACTACATTTTGTAACCAACAAATAGTTCTGCGAAAAAAAATCAAACTAAAGTTACAATTATAATGTTAATATAAAATAACATAAAAATTAAATTATTTTTTTTTAATTTATCGAACGAATTGAACAAACATATTTAAGATGTTTAGGGAGTGTGATGAAATTGAGGGATGACAGATGGCCAAAACAAATCTTCGATTACTAACATTTTGGCAGGACAAATAGAGGAAGACCAAGATCTGAGTGGAATAAAATATACTGAGAAGGATGAAAACCAGAGGATTGAATATGGAATATCCATTGACTACAAAAAAAAGTGCAGATT
The DNA here is from genome assembly GCA_030220185.1 of Diploptera punctata. Lineage (NCBI taxonomy): Eukaryota > Metazoa > Arthropoda > Insecta > Blattodea > Blaberidae > Diploptera > Diploptera punctata. Next base: position 143,955 of record JASPKZ010004941.1, on the reverse strand, counting down.
AGGAGCGAGAAAACGGTCACAGATGTAGAAATCTCAAGTAATAATAACAATAATAATAATAATAATAATAATAATAATTTTAATAATAATATAATATGTATATAATATATATAATATATATATAATATATATATATATATATATATATATATATATATCGTATATAAGCTTATACACACAAAGGAAAAATACAAGTTATAGCTGTACAAAAAAAATTGTCATACTTCAGATATATAAATAATAATGGACTTATTCAATTTAAACTAAATCAAAACTTAACAAAACTTATATTATAAAGTAATAAAAATCACCAATTAATCTGTTGAGAAGCCAATTACCTTAAATTTATTTTAAAATAAGCCGAAGTCCGATCATTCCTACTCTCATGTAGAGGGAGTTCCATAATCTTGCTGTGAATACAGTATAGCGGGGGTGGGGGGGGGGTTCTGTGTTGTGATATGTAAAATAGCAGGTTCTGGTGCGATCGTGTATTTTGATACGGTAAGGACACATAAAATACTGAAAAATATACTGTAATGTTTTCTTATTCATAAGTTGTATGCACTTGGTGCAGATTAATTTATCAATACTTGAATCTGCAGTTTTCAAGCCAGGAAATGCAAAACCGCAGTTAGAATCTCGCTGTCGCATAACATCTATGTATAAACATGTGATTGATAAGTTGTATCCAAAATGATTTATTAACCTCAAAATATAATAAAATAATCAATCCAATGTTATATGAAATTAAAAAGTTTTATAAAATAGTCAAATATCAAATGTAAGTATTTAGACACATATTTATATCAGCAAAGAAGTTATTATATTAGCTTAGAGAATATTACAAAACGAATTCACTATAAATCGCCATTTTGTAGTTCTCTTTGAAAGTCCAAAGTCAATGCCCTTCCATTGACATGATAATCGAAAGCCTATTAAAACTCACAATTCTTTTAAAAGTAAAACAATCCAGCTAGTTTTGTATTTTCTTGTGTTAAGATTATTTAGAATATTCTTAAAACAAATACAGTTTTTAAAAAATTTAAAATTTATTATAAAATATTATTAATGGCATTCTGTCATGCAAACTTTTATTATTATTATTATTATTATTATTATTATTATTATTATTATTATTATTATTATTATTATTATTACTATATTAATTATCTACACATTATTTTATTGTTAGGGACATTTTTATTTACGTAGGCATTATTATTTACTGTTTGGCCTATTATTATTAATTTACCTTTATATTATTTATTGTTAAACTTATTATTATTTACCTATGTAATATTATTTATTGTTAAACATATTATTATTATTATTATTATTATTATTATTATTATTTACCTATGTAATATTATTTATTGTTAAACATATTATTATTATTATTATTATTATTATTATTATTATTATTATTATTTACCTTGATATAATTATTTATTTATTTATTAGACTTATTATTGTTATATTATTTAGGCCTACCTAAGTATAATTATTATTTATTGGTATAGGTACTATATAATAATGACAACAGTAATAATAATAATAATAATAATAATTATTATTATTATTTTATTATTATTATATAAAACTTTCTTCATTAGAGGATTGCCTCAAGGACAAAGTGATACAGACAATTAATTTTCGAAATTGATGAAATACATTTTGTAAATACATTAAGAAATTTCAAATTGTTTGAATGGAGAAAAATACAGGACAGTGAGCTACATGGACTTTGTAGGAAGCCAGATATAATAAGAACAGTTAAATCTCGTAGACTGCGTTGGACAGGACATGTGCCAGGAATGGGGAACGAAAGAGGCGCATGGAAGCTTCTTGTAGAAAAATCAGAGGGAAAATACCCAGTTGGTAGACCAAGAATGTGGTGGGAGAATAACATTAACCATGATTTGAGAGAAGTAGATTATAGATGGGATGACTGGAAAATATTAGCTCAGGATAGTGATATATGGAGAGCTTATGTTCACGTGGTCTTGAACCTATGGGTTTCATAGAGCCAGTGAGTTAATTAGTTAGTTAACTATTATTGGCCTCAGTAGGCCGCGGTGGACTAGTGGTTATGCTCCTTGTCTATAGTCCCGAGGGCGGCGGATTAAAACCCGGACGGGTCAATTGTTTTTTAAGGATGGAAAAATTCAAGGAACCAGTTCTCCAGGACGGACTTAAAGACGTGGGTCCCGAGTATGATTTTCAGGCTGGTGAAAGATCCTTAAGCCTGAATAAAAAGGTGTCTAAGCAAAATTTATCGACTTCATCATACTAGTAATACCTTAGTAGCCTGCCAGATGTCTCATTGGGTCGGTTTGTTGACCGCGTACCACACTTGACATTTATAGGCAAATAAACATAACTAAATTAACTTGGTCTAGTAATTCCTAACAAAGGCTAAGGCTCAACATTAGGGTACCCCATTGTAAGTGTAGATTGTTTATCTCTGGTGTCAAGCCGAGGTCGGTGGATGTTGAGCATGTACAGATCTAAATCTGAAGGTTCTTCTCGGTCTCGTAAAAGAACATCGAGGATAAATTAGACTCTCCGAGCAAAATTTAATCGGTCTTTCGCATCTAAATAGTGTCTTAGTTGATTACTAGGTGTATATTTGAGGCGATGAGCTAACCACTTGTCACTCGCTGACATCTGTTGGGAAATAATAATACGGTAACTAAATTAGCTTAGTTAACAACTCCTCTAGGAAACTTCCTTGCGTCACCTGGGGATGTAAGCATATGAGCAGACAGGCATATTAACTATTTGCGTAGCGGATTACAGTATATGGGCAGGACATGTGGCATGAATAGGGAATGAAAAAAGAACATGGAAATTTCTTGCAGAAAAACTAGAAGGTAAACACCTAGTAGGTAGGGCAAAAATGAGAGAGGAGAATATCATTAACTATGATTTAAGGGAGGTGAATAGTTGTAAAATAGTAGCTCAGATTAGGGATGTATCATCATCATCGTTCCGGTTTCATGAAAGCTAGAATTGTTAAAATTGTTCAGACCATCTTCTGTGTGGGCGTCCAACATTTCTTCTTCCGTGCGGTTTATAATTTAGCAATAATTTTGGAAATCTTCCTTCTGGTATTCTATCAATATGTTCTTTCCAGTCTTTCCTATATTTATTTATTCGGTTTGTAAGTTTGAAAATATTAATTTAGTTCCTTTCTTATATCTTCGTTTCTTTTCTTATCCAGCAGAGTATATCCTGCTATATTTCTTAAAAATATCATCTCAGCTGCTGGGATGTAATGAGAGTATATTTCAGCGTGACCATGAACCCGGGTTCGATACTACCATCAAGTTAATTAGTTAGATTACAATACCCTAATATTTATATATAGGGTATGGAGAATATAATATATATAAGAAAAGTAAGTGTTTGAATTGGATTCGCCTGGTGGCGTAATGGATAACACGCTGGGGTACCAACCCAGACATCCGGGTTCAAATCCCGTTCAGGCATTAATTTTTCTTATATATATATATATATATATATATATATATATATATATATATATATATATATATATATATAAATATAAATGAGTGTGAGTCTTTTGCCTGTCCTTTATGCATTCAAAAACTACTTGACCGATTTGAATCACCATCATTTATATATTTTTTTTCTGGGACAGTTAACGTATACAACACATTACCGTACTTACTATAGGGCTGGAGCTAAAAAATGTGTATCGGTACACTAAAAATTTTTTTTGGAAGTTTAAATGGCTTACGCTGCCTAAACCATTAACAATACACCAAATTAATGTACACACAATTGAATATTTAAAAAAATCTACAAAAATGTCCGCTACAGCATATGTCTATCTTTTACAGATAACTCACAATAACCATTTTTGTCTTTCAACTAATTGAGCCAAGAAGATCGGCAACGCCAGGTAATCAGCACGGGGTATCTAAAAATAATTACGATATAAGTCCAAATTTTGAAATTTTACATGTTTGTGATAAGGGTAAGAAGTTGGACCTTTTGGAGGCTGTAGAAATAAATAAATTGAAAAGTAGTAATAAACTGTTAAATTCTCAACTTGATTTGAATGAATCCATCATCATCATCTTCAAGGTATGGGCCTGTTGGCCCGTTACGCTCCCCGGTGCACTACATGCTGCAGGTGCAGGTCGTCTTTCCAACGACGTTTTGGTCTTCCTACATTTCTTCGGCCTAGAGGCCTATAATGAAGCAGCTGTTTTGATAAACGATTATTTTGCATTCTTTGTATATGTTCAAACTAATTACGTTTATTTCAATGTATTCTCTCGTTGAATGAATCCCCTTTGTTAAATTTAAACATTTAAATACATATTGTTGTATTGTTGCTTACATCAGTTGATATGTACTATAATAACAGAATTAATAATTTAACATGTCTGAGGAAGGTACAGTGTATCGAAACAGCTGTCACTGAATTATATCTTAATAAAAATGAAAATCAAATAAAACTAAGTTTATTTTTATTTAATTAATAAATATGAATTTTCATCAAGTAAACACAACTGAATTGATTATATAATTATTTTTCTATATGCTTATTCAACTAAACATAAAACACATTTCATTTATTTAAGCGTAGCAGCACACGCTAGTATGACAATAAAAATGTATAAAACGGTAATCGTGGTTCAGAATTTGTTTCTGCAGTTGCCAGGTATTAAAAAATGCTTGATATGGATGGAAAACTTGGATATGAAATGAGTCAGCAGCATGTTGCATTGTCCTTGGTATCTGGCATTGAAACAAAGTTGTTCAGGATAACACATCTCCTTCCTTTCTCTCCGTTTTGTATTTCCGCGTTCTCGCGAACATCGCCGCTCCTTGCGGGGTCAACTTCTTTACTGCGGATGCGCTCTTTCCCTTCCGGTACTATTACAGCCTATAAATCTTTCACTCAATATGTTTAACCTCATTGTATAGACATTATTTATATGAAATTGGTTTGAACTTGTATAAAATACTCTGATAATGTAGCATTTAAAAAATTCTATTCTATAGTGTTCTGCCCTAGGGCAGGTCTTTCACTGCAATCATAGCATTTTCATGCTATACTTGCAGCTTTACTAGGGAATTATAGGTGTGGTAGCTTTCCGTTGCTTTCCACACCAGCGAAATATGATCATGATAATAATGGTGATGATGATGATGATGATGATGATGGCCAGATGATGTTTGGGGCCCTGTCAAATAGAACAGCTTTGAAAATGGAACAGGTTCCGAAATGCCTAACTGAATATTTGAAATACATTTATTTTTTTGAGGACTGCCGCCACCACAGGTACAACTTTTATTATTTTAAATTATACGTACCACTAAGTTATGTAGGGTTTTAAAAAAAAATATATTTATCCATTATCAAAATTTCGGATATATTGATAATTAATAAAGGAATAAATAAAATTTTCTAAAAATGTTTTGAATAAAAATAAAAAAAAATTCTTCGATAGGCATATGTTTTATCTATGACTACTTTATAATATTAAAATATATAAAAATCTATTAAAATTTATTATAGAAGATGAGATAACTGTAACTCGATATAGGTACGTGGTGGCAAAATTTGAAGTATTTGAAATTAATTCAGACTGAATAGTTTAAAATATTTAAAACATACATGCCGATGTTTAGTAGCGAGTTGCTGAAGTTTAGAATACTACCGAAGACTTGTTGCCTATATGTTTTATCTACGTTCATAGTATTTTACTATATGTTGAATATCCATTATATTGAATGAAATTTATTTATTGCTGGAAATCATATATTTAGATAAAGAGTAATGTGGGCTTTTGAAAAAAAAAACAAAAAACAAATGGCACAATAAATCAACAAACATTGTTGGTAAAAATGAAGGGAGGTGATTTTCGCGGTTCATCAGGGAAATTTTTAAAAGCAGTCCAACATGCAACTATTAATACTTCCAGAAAAGTCAAGGAACGTTTATTTATGTAGTTATACGAAATCATCATTAAAATGTATTTTACGTTTTGTTGAACCTGAATTTTTTTGTTTTGATAGTGTGTTTTGTTAGAATATAAAGTATAGGTTTTGTTGCCTAATAACTACGAACTATAGCGTCACTGACTGTTGTAATAGTACGAATAGATAAACATGTTCAATAAGAATAACACTAATTAATTCGTTAACTCAGTCAAAAATTCAATTCATTGAAGTCGAAGTTTCAATATCCATGTGTGAGATCATTTTCTAGACATTTGACATTCCAATTACCCATTTTGAATGTCTTGAAAATGATCTCACACAAGGAGATTGAAACGTCGACTTGAATAAATTGAATATTTGACTGAAATAACGAATTAATTAGTGTTATTATTAACTACTCTCAGGGAATAATGTTTATACAAATTCAATATTTTTAATAATGTTAGGCAATATTAATCAGATATATATTTTTTAATTGCGATTCAATTCTTACAAGTCTTCAAAACAAACTTCCCTTAAAGAAAAAAAAAATCGGAATAGTATGGACATCCCTAAGAATATTAATCCGTGCAGAATTAAATCAACCAGGATCCCTTATTGGAGATGATCAAATATTTTTTTCGAATTTTCGAATGCATCAGATTATCCAGCTTACCAAAACTAAAACTACAATAATATAATCCATACCCATTGAATGAACCATTAAAATACGATTTTTTTAAAGTGGGAATATTGCTGAAATGGACTAATCATTTCACAGTAAAACTCAGGAATTTTACTTGGATTGTTTAATAAAGTGATGCAATGATGCATTAATATTGCACTTATTGGTGGAACTTGTTTACAAGGAATGCATTTGTTTTTTGTTCCAGGCGAAAGTGTGGCGGACACGAGTACATCGTCACCGGACATGGCGGGGCCCGTGTCACCATGTCCGAAAGTGGCGTCAGAGTGTGTCCGGTCCTCGCCTAGCCCCGCCCATAGAGACAGGTTTGTTTGCTTTATCATTTCAAACAATCATAATTATATTAAAAGAGAACATTGAATTTATAAAATAAACTCTTTGGCGCGAAAAAGTTTATGAGGCTCGACCTATCAGCCGGCTGCTGGCCTACAGATGTCTTGTCTGGATAAAAATAATGTCCATAAAATGTAATTAGGCTATATTATAAACTTATGATGTATGAAATATTTGCATAGAATGATTGCCTATTAATCTGAACATTGCCCTTTCTTCTCCTGAATTCTCATGTTTGTTAGAGTTGGCGAAAGTCGTGAAAAAATCTTAGCTGAGACATTTATTCCAGTCGGAAATCGAAGTTCAGCTCTCTCCATAACGGAAAACGGTGTTATCCCTAGACCATTGTGATGTTTGTACTGTATTTCATATGGGAATACCCACCTAGAACTCTTGTTTTTTCCAAGTTGAATTTTACATGGAAGAGGATGTTAATAGCATGTGATACAGTAAAACTTGCTCAAAGTGGAATCGCATGGGATTTTTTTTTTTTTTTCCACATCAGACAAAATTCTACATTAAAAAAAACTAAAACTTGTTAATAATCTCAGATTATAGAGTACCGTATGTCTTTTTACGTACCTTGGATTAATTGTATTTGCGCTGCCGTTGAAAAGTGAAGTATAGTAGTCCTATATATGAGCGACTTCGACGGTTACGCGCGAAAAAAGAGTCCCGTTTCGTCAGCGTTAAAAAATGTGTCTTAACGCGTTTATCGTGAAATTAAAGTACACAGATTCAGTTTCCTCTCACTAACTACACTTTCGTCCACATCCTTTGATTCTCCGCAAATTTCATTCCACAATACATTGTTTCGTCTTTTAAAACTGTCCAGCCAACCTAAAGATGCCTTGAAATCATTACTTCCTAGGGATTTAGCAACAGCTAAATCTTGACTTTGGAGCATCGGTCCGGAAATTTGGAGATTTATCTTCAATCACTTTCACTTTTTCGTTTAATGGCAATGATACTTTTAGCCATCTTTATTCCGTAAATTCAGAACGGTATCTGTGAATGATCGGTCTCAAAACTTAAACTAATTTAAGATTTTACCGTGCAATGGTTATTTGTAAGACGGTTATCTGTATTTCGCATAACGGGTGTGCAGTGAGGCCGAAATAAAATTTCAGATACAGGGAATCTCTACTTCACCCTTCCGCGGCGGCAAGAATCATCCCCCCCTTTTTTTATCTAACCGAAATCCAATTAAGTGGAAACTAATTTATTTCTCTGTCTTTTTGCTTTATTTTTTTCTGAATTTTGTAGAAATATCCTTCCGTTTCCCCGGTGGACAGATTCCGTTTTATGCAAAATAAATACACGTAAAATTAATATAATTTCGCCGGGACCAATAAATTAGTTCACATTGGACAGATTTCCGCATTATTCACGTCCCGAATTAAATAAGTTTTCTGTATCTTTATCCCCATGCAACATTCAACTTGTAAAAAAGAAATATGGTTACAGCCTTATTCTCAGTGTGTTCAATTGTACAGTTAAAATGAAAACTAACCTACTTTATTTTCAAAATTGAGATTTGGTGCCGTCTGTTTTATACACTTTTTAAACGTTGTAATAGATGCGTATCTGTTACATAGAATCTATCTATATGAAATATTTTGTCAAACGAAAAATTGATCATAGTTTTGTATTTGGTTAGTTTATTTTATTTTCTACAATTATATATTTTTCATTTGATCGGGTTAATTTTCTGTATAAAAATAAGTGCGAGTTGTTACGGACTCGCAAAATATAACATATTACCCTATATACTGTAGGGCCAGAGCTTAAATAAATATACAACGATACACTAAAAAGTAGCTTTTTGGACTTTTAAATGACTTACGCTTCCTAAACCATAACAAATACAACAAACTAATGTAACAGAATTGAATATCTGAAAAAATTCTACAAAAAAGTACGTGATAGCATATCTATCTTTTACGCGTAACTCATAATAACCATTTTTGTATTTCAGCTCATTGATGCCAAGAAGATCGGGATGAGTAGATTCACGGATAATGTCGCGTAATTAGCATGGGGCATGTAAAAATAATTACGATATAAATTTATAATTATTTTTCTTTTTACATTTTGAACTAAAAATAAAAACACATATAATTAATTTAGTCGTAACAGCGCACTCCGGGTATTAGCTGATATGTATATATTATTTTTCAGATTTTTACACCTGGAGTTCTTACCCTGTTCCCAATTTCCATTTCCTTCTTTCTAAGTAGAATTTTTCTTACAATCCACTTCGTTTCAAGCTTCCTGGACATAGTTATCCCAACTGTGTTTAGGTCGTCCAAACTTTTTCTCCATAGTAGTATCCAATCTAAGATCTTTGGTATCCTAACTGTATCCATACTAATTTAACTATCACTTCTATATTTCACCAATTATGTCTGTATCTCCTACCATAGTTTCTCTCTTTATACTTGGTATTTTATCTACTCTTATTTTTCTACATCATTTTAAAAAATCCATCTCGACTGCTAAAAATATCTTCCTTAATCTCCGTTTTACACTGCATACTTCAGCTCCATAATATATTAAAACACCTTGGATAATTATTCTGTATGTAGGCCTACGCATCTTTTCCGAATTTTTTTCTCCCATAACGTAGAGTTGTCGGAACTTGAAATTCTCTTCTGATTATGTCAGAGACTGTCAAACTATAACATCGTTAAAAAAATAATAAACTAACTTAATATATATACCTCATTGACAGTATTATTTTAGCAATTAATAATAATTTAATTTAATTAATAAAAATAGTATTGTGATTGACAAATATTTAAATTTGTGTTTTAAATATTAATCTAATGTATAAAAATGGATGTTTGTTTGTTCGTATTTTATGCGATTGTGATGGGGCTTTTTGCAAAACGTTCAGGAGATTCCCGGGATGAACATAGGCTATGAGAGAGTTGTGATATTCAACATATACACCCTTAAAAATCACCCTTGTAGTTGAAACGTGAAAAAGGTATCTTTTTTTACGCTTAAATGGCTTACGCTGCCTAATCCATAACATATACACACAATTAATGTACACAGAATTAAATATCTCAAAAACTCCACAAAAACGTCCCCGACAGCATATGTTTATCTTCTACGGAAACTCACAATAACCATTTTTGTCTTTTATTGATGCCAAGAAGATCGGGATAAGTTGATTCTCGGGCAAGCATAACAGCGCACGGCACGCCGGTATTCTTTTACGGATAACTCAAAATAACGAATTTTGTCTTTCAGCTCATTTATGCCAAGTACATCGGGATATGTAGACAACGCCGGGTATAAACAGCACGGGGTATCTAAAATAATTACGATATCACTTTATAGTGATTGCTTGAACATTAAATCTATTTACTATTTGGATTGTATAGAAGGTAGTTTGGAAATAGAATTAATTAGTTTATTGGTCGTTTTAGCTACAATAACGAAGAGAGAAATTTCAACTAATTTATGACAAGAACATCGGGATAAGTAGATTCTTGAGCAACGCCGGGTAATCAGCACGGGGCATCTAAAATTAATAACGATATAAATGTATAATTGTTTTTCTTTTTTACTTATTCAACTAAACGCAAAAACACATAATTTATTTAAGCGCAGCAGCGAACGCCGGGTATTATCTAGTGTATTAACTTAGCATTTTACATAATCTTGTTTTCTTTGCGGTCCGGGGCATTTAAATGACAGGCAGGATAAATTACAGTTTAGCCTATTTAAGGTTAAGATAATTTTCCCATCATACCAACCCTGAATTGAATCAAACTATGATGATTTTGTTGGAATTGACACTTACTGTCAGCGAGTGCTAAACAGTAAAAATGGCATTACTTCATAACCATTCAATTTATGGACTCATGTTTAATGGGCTAAATAAACATAATAAATAAAAGAATACAAAATGCTAAAAAATGTTTTTTTCAATAAATAAAGAACTTAAATTCAAAATATTTGACACGTGAATCAATACCAGATTGTATGAACCGGTGTTAACTTAGAGGAGTGAGTGATACCTGGGTTCTGACTGAACATGATAAATCTCAACTGGCTGATTTTGAAAGGAAGATAGGCCTATGCAGAAGGATATATATGGACCTATCAAGGAAAATGCATTATATAATGAAAATAGCACTAAGAAATTGGGACTGAAAGTAAACATTAATAAAAACGAAGTATATATTCACATATAGAAATACATTATATAATGCAAATTGGCAGTTAATGGACAAATGATGACAATTTTGAAGAAGTAGTTCCCAGATATTTTAGACAAAACATATTCTAAGTTATAAGCTGTTTATTTTTTAAAACTCACGCCCCACCATTAAAATAGGTGTAGGGTTACTGAGTGGAACGAGATGCTTCGGATTACGTATAATTAGGGATTCGATTAATCTCGATGATTAACAATAAATAACCAACTATATTTACAAAATGTAGCCTTAACAAAATATTTCAGCAAATAACGAGCTATACTTCAAAATATACATTTTCTAAATATGGTTGGCTAAATTTTATCAGTTGGGTTTCCTACATTCTCTAAATTCGTCTGTACGTGTTTTTGTCACTACTACTCCCAAACGACTGGACCGATTTTGATGATTTTTTTGTGGATATCTGCTTGGGTCCCTCGATGATTTGGATTCACAATTGGACCCTCTAAAACCATTAAGTATAGGAGTTCACCTGAAGTGAAAATTAAAAGTCACTCTAGCGGTCACATTTTTCGATGTTTCAGAACGAAACTTAGAGTATCGAATTAAAATAAACCGATGTAGGTATTATGCAAAAATTAACGAAATCCGATAATTAGAAGTGAAAATTTACCTGAAATCCGAAACTGCCTAAACGATTGGACCGGTTTTGTTAAAAAATTGTGTATGTTTGAGCGGGTCCATGATAGTTTAGATTCAGAACTGGACTCTCTAAAACCATTAGGTGCAGTAGTTCACCAGAAGTGAAAATTTAAAAATAGCTCTAACGATCACAGTTTTTAATGTTTCACAGCGAAACTCAGTATATTCCATTAAAATAAACCGAGGTAGGTATTATCCGAAAATAAGCGAAATCCGACAATTAGAAGTGGAGGTTTACCTGAAATCCGAAATTAAAAACTAACAACGGTCATGTTTGGTACGTCTCAGCATATACCATACAATTTAATTAACCTTTAATGTTTCATTTATTTAGGCGTAGTAACGCACGCCGAGTATTATCTAGTAACCGATAAATTAGTTTATTACATCTCATCACTTTTCGTTATAAATTTTCTTCATATAGTGTACATTAGATAAGAATTGTCTACCGAACAATTTAACGTGTCTTGCTTGAGTACATTTTATTATTGGTTTCGTTTTTTATTTTAATATACGTATAATTTTTATGATATCGATCTTAATTTTATAGATATTATATTAATGGTCATACTTTCATTTAGGATTTAATACTAGTTGATTGTTTAATATTAGTTAATTGTGATTGCTTTATTCTAATGTAATTGTCACGCTGCGGGCCCGGGTTCTATCCCCGGTCGGGGCAGTTTTTCTGGGTGAGGTTTTTATCGGGGTTTTTCCTCACCTGTAAGACAAATGTCAGGAAAAATTTAAGGCCCAAACGGTCCCCGAAATCATATGGCCATCATCATCATCCTTCATCGGTGTGGAAAGCAACAGGAAGCTACCACACCTACAACTCCCTAGTAAAGCTGCAAGCATAGCATGAAAATGTTATGATTGCAGTGAAGTACCTGCCTTTGGGCAGAATTACTATGGATGGATGGATGGATGGATATATTTCTCCTGGTGAGTGGAAGATAAGACCATCCACCAGGTAAATAAATAAATAAATAAATAAATAAATAAATAGAGTTGAACTTCGTGTCATATTTGTTGCTTCATTTATTTTACATGTAATTTCCTCATGTTACTGCCTTCTTTGTTAAATATAACTCTTTTTGTATGGTAGCGAAGTATGGACGTTGAAACAGAAGGATATACAGAGACTTAGATCTGCTGAAATGAGATATCTTCGGAGGACTGCAGGATACACACTACTAGATCACAAAAAAATGAAGACATCTTAGAAGAATTACACATGGAATCTAGAAAACAAAATTTCTGATTATAAGTCAAGATGGATACAACATGTTCATCGAATGGAAGATCACAGAATACCCAAACTAATGTTAAGATATCAACCTGCAGGAAGAAGAAGACCAGGACGTCCACTCAAAAGACTTCTGGATGGTGTTTCTCTTGAGGCCGAAACAGGTCAACAAATGGCCTAAATTCGTGAATGTACTATGATGATGATGAACTCTTAAGTATTTTAATTATTTCACTTCTTTAATTTTTTTTAATTCTCTAATTATAAATTGCTTATAATTTTATTAACTATACTAAATAATGAGATGTTTCTTTACTTATCTTTAATACAGCTTTTTAAATAATATTCTTGGTGCTTTTTGACCATATGTTAAATTAGCTTGATCTTCAGCCATTACTAACTTTCGTCTGCAAAACAAAGGATAGGCCTATATGTGTTGCATTTTTCAATTCTCTAATTTCTCCAAGTGACTATATCAATTTGAGTATTTAGTTTTACGAGAGAACGGACATTGTATATATTGTTAATGAAAACATTTGACAGTCGTTGACCAACCTTGCCGTTCTGTAGTCAGATGACCTTGGGAAATGCAAAGTTTTGTTTACTAGTTAAGCTAACTTTATAAGTCGTGTACGAAGGCAGATGGCCTTGTTATTAAAGTCGTGTAGTCTATTTATTGCTTCTTGCTACTACACTTATGTCATATGTAAAAGTTTAGTATGAAACAACATATTAATTTTTGTTCGCAAGTTTGCATTTTATTTATCGGCGCTCTTTAAAAAACTCTAATATTTAGCGTCGCATTTCAAAGGTGGACGTCAAAGAGCCTACATTTTTTTTTCTCAGGGCTTCTTATTTTGGGTTTGAGGTTTATGTACGTGTCGTAAATCTACGATATGGGATCCAAGTTTTTACTTTCTTTCCGTAGGAACTCATACTCAGGATTTTTGCGCCCTAAAAAATCCATCGGCCGAGACAGAATTTGAACGCGCAACACTCGAAACCGTTATGCGAGCCTGGTTAACAATTTTTAGTAGGACCGACTGCCCAGAAGTAAGTCTAAAGGAACTTTCTTCTACATTAACTTTCGTCTTGCATCTTTTCTTATATTATAAATGTATTTATAATTGGACGGCGTTATGCATCAACCGGCTATATGCCATTATCTAAATTTCGGGAAAAACAGGTTTAAAGTTTAAGTCAATCTTCATTAATTATTGTACGGCCAAACAATACTGGAAATTACAAGTTATTTTTTCTTGTTTGGCAGTTATGCATCGACAATCTAAGAGCGGAAACATTTGGTGCTTAGCTGCATGATGCAACATTTAGTTTAGCATTTATAGCCGTTTGTTGCAAAACATAGAATCTCTGATAGAACTGATGGCGTTTACATTTTTCTTTAATATAATAAGGCTATATTTTAATATTTGACGCTAAAAGTGTGCGTACACTTACTTCATGAGCCAGTGCAGCAGATGACATCAAAAACTCAATTGTTTTAAATGGCGCTTAGCGGTTGATGCATAACATCGTCAAATTCATAGCGAACCACCGTTGAGATTGTTTTGTACTAAGTTAAAATAATAAAATTAATAACTGAGTTATCAGTCGTCCTCAGCATTAAATCGATTCAACACAAATTCACAATACTCTCTCAATGCTAATCAGAGAGTGTAACAACCATAAAATAAACATCTTAGGAGACATCGAGATACTTAAAGAAATATGAAATGACAAACTGTTAAACGAGTGTGCACCTAACAACTTTAATCCTCCATACACTATGCTCATCAAAAACAATCATTACCAATCCAGCTGCTGAAGATGGAAAAAGTAGATCTGATAGGCCTACACAGCTTTAATGAATTTTAATGTTGAGGACGATTGCTATCTCAGGTAAAAAAAAAATCCTAATTCAAATGAATAAAGTCCTCTTAAATAAGGAAACTATTCATATTAATAAAAAAAGATAAAAATTAGACTAAAAATAGGTGCATTTTATTATTTTGACCTATTTATAACTACTATAGTTTTGAAAGTCCAGTGCCGTATCCAAGTGATTTAAGGAATCATGCCTTAGTGCAGAACTAAGGGAATTAGCGCTGTTTCGATTCCTCATGGGAAAGAAATCTTCTTATGGAATTTTGGCTAGTATGGGTCAGGTGCGGTGCCCACCTAGCGCTCTGAGAAATATATGTAGCTACAATAATTGGCGTTGAGGAAAAGTTACAACGGCTTGAGAATCGTCATCTTACCACATGTCATCCCTATACTGACTGGATGACCTCCATCTCTACGTTTAACACATATTTTATATTTGAGGCCTTGCAGACGACTGGTAGCCCAAAGGTCATCTCTGCCTGTCGTGTCATGGAGTTTAGTTTGATACCGGTAGAATATATAATCATTATATTCATTTTAAACCAATTTTGGATTAATTGTATTTAATATTAACCATATATATATATATATATATATATATATATATATATATATATATATTACAATAATATTTTTTTTGCATCTTACTTTACTAATTGAGTAGAAGAACAGGCCTTGTGACTTTAACTCTGCCAGTTTATTAAAGCTTTTATTACGCGTAGTATTATTTCAATTTTTGTGCTTTTTTTCTCATTTTTATTTCGTATGCAAAGTCTTTCACTTTAATGGATAATAAACGGAGCGAAGATATCTGTAAAGAACTTCAAATATTCAGTTTGACAGATAAAATAGAAGAGTATAGGAGAAAATGGTATGAACATGTCTGCAGAATGGATACCAACAGATTGCCTAGGAAATGTCTGAACTATCAACCAAGAGGAGGAAAAAGAGATCGGAGACGCCCACGAAAGAGATGGACACAGCAGCTACGATCTCGTTTAATACTTGGAGCCGGAAATAACCAAAAAGGTTTAATCCTTGCAAGAAGAAGAAGAAGAGAAAGTTTTTCACAAGAAACGCATTAAAGGGCTTACATTAAACAGAAATTGATATTTTTTTTATATCGTATTTAATATTTCCAGAGAAATATTGTACCATTGAAACCATTTTTATTTAGGGTATGGAAATAATTACTAAATTTTTTAACGGTAACTTTCTTCCCCCTATTTTTAATTTCGTCATTTCATGTAGTTAAATGCAAAATTAGATTTGTTTACCATTTACTTTGTCTGATTGATATTTTAACAATTTAATTCGTGACTTCTTATTTTTTATTTATAGACGCTTTATCATTTATGGTCATAATGCGTCTATTTTTAGATAATTCTATGAAATAGCGATCATTATCAAATATTGTCAATGATTAGACAATTTGGCCTGTTCCACCTTAGGTAAAGTTCTCTCCATCGCTTCAGTCCAAGATATGTTAGATCTGTAAGCAAATATTTTTTGAGGTAGAGTTTCACCATAGAGAACAGACTCTCATGGGTGTTATCTTGGTTAACGTTTATGGTTTCAGTGATGGCTGTAGTGTTCAGTGTTCTTCTCGGATGTCAACATTCTGTTTTATGATAAAAAATAGTGTGACCCGCTATTAAGTCCTAGCTTAGTCCAATTTTTGAATTTAGTATACAGTTTTTGCCGCTATATTTTAGTCCTGATTTTGCAGTTACACTGTGTAATCTCAATTTGGTTGCGGTTGACATTTGGTTCACCAAAATTTATTTTTACACGCTTTATATTAGCTTGACCTGTTTCTATCTAACGGAATATTTCAACACGATTTTCACCCACTTAATATCATTGGATCGACTTGACACTTTGTATACTTGTAAAGGACCAATGACAATATAATAATTTCATAATTTGTTTCTAAGATCCTGACCAGGATCATCAGGACATCAAAAAAATAAAGACCGGTATAATAGGTTGCGGACTTATCGACGTTTTAGTCCATCATTGTAAGAGATTAATATTATATCCTCTGGTAGCTCAGTTGGTAGAGCGGTGGACTGTAGTGATATATAATTTTAGTAATCCATTACTTTTAGCTCATACTACAATAATATCGAATTTAAAGATATTTACATTTTTTATCTTATTCTGTAAAATATTAATGAAAATTTTGTAAACTTACCACATTGTAATTTATACAAAAAATATGAGAAGGATACGATTAACTGTAACTATTTATCTATATTAAAATATTCAAAAATATTATAGCAATGTTAGTTAATAATTTTAAAAAAATATAATTACGTACGTTTATTCGTGCCTAGATACTAAAAATATCGTTAAGCAATTACATTTCCATGGGATTCCGGTTTATGACAATCAATTAAACTAAAAATTAAAAAATAAATAATAGTTTAAAAAACTAAAACAACACGCTTTATTAGAAAACCAAACTAAAAAATAAATAGTAGTTTAAAAACTAAAATAACACGCTTTATTAGAAAACCGAACTAAAAAATGAAAAATAATGTTAATTTCCAACACGCTTGGGATAAAATTAAAGTGGTCAACAAAAAAATCATATCCAACACATCTAGAATAAAACTAGAGTTATCTACAAAAAAAATAATTTTACCATCAAAAGCGTGCGGTGCTTTTATGGTTTTTACGTTTTTTTCTTAGAGACTTTACTTTTACCAATATCTGTTTATTATCAAATATATTAATTGATAAAGAGCACCCCACGCTCTTGATGGTAAAATTATTTTTTTTGTAGATAACTAGTTTTATTCTAGATGTGTAGGATATGACTCTTTTTTGACCACTTTAATTTTATCCCAAGCGTGTTGGAAATTAAAATGATTTTTCATTTTTTAGTTCGGTTTTGTAATAAAGCGTGTTGTAATAGTTTTTTAAAACTATTATTTATTATGGCTCCATTTATTGCGTTGTATTTCTGTAACTTTATCTCTGTGTCATTTCTTATATCAGATATTAGGTGACTGAGGTAATTAAATTCAGAAAATTGTTACCCGGTATATGAATTTTCCATCTAATTCTATTTTAACTCTTCGTGTTTTCCAGACATACCCATACTTTTTTTGGGAAGAAATATTCAAATCCATTTTTTTGCAAATGCCCCAGGTTGTCTTTCGACATTCCTGGTCTTCTCTCCTGGCATGGCGTACTTGTAACCCACTTCTGAGGTTGGGGCGCCTGGAAGGCGGGTTACGTTACCCCGATGATATGATGGGTGATGATGATGGTGATAGAGGTACACCAGGAGAGTCCCTAATCCTAAGCTTAATCTAAGATGAATGATGATGATGATTGCGATGGCCATATGATTTCGGGGACCGTTTGGGCCTTAAAGTTTTCCTGACATTTGTCTTACAGGTGACGAAAAACCCCGATGAAAACCTCACCCAGAAAAACTGTCCCGACCGGGGATCGAACCCGGGCCCGCTGCGTGACAAGGCAGCACGCTACCTCGAGACCACAGCGGTGGACTCAAATGCAATTGTTTGGCTATATTATTTAATTGATGTGCTCCCATTTGTAATTCTTCCTCTGATGTTGCAAAACAGTACGCGTCTATATAGAAAAGTGTTTGTATAGTTTTATTTCTGGAAATTTGTATTCCTTGTCAAAATATATTTTTTTGAGTCTTTATTATTTTTATTAATGCACACATTAAATAATACTAGTGAGAGGTTACAGTCTTGTCTCACCCCTTTATACACCAACATTTCCTTTGAGACTTTATATTTTGATGTTATAATTATTATTTTTGAATAATTAGCATAAAGACTTTGGATGACTCTAATTAATGTATTGGGTATTTCTTCTTCTTCTAAAAATGCCACAGTTTACTGCAGTGTGTATTATCGTAGACTTGTTCAAAGTGTACAAATAATAGGAACGTCGGGAGGTTAAATTATCTTCTTTTCTCAACAATCTCGTTTAATTTAAATATTGCATCAACTATGCTGCTGCCTATTCGAAATCCACATTGTTCTTCATGTTATAATGTTTCAGCACATTGATTCAATCTGTTTTTTAAACATATATCCATATAATTTTGATTTAGTGCATTGTAGCGTGATCCCTCTTATTTTTTACACTAATTTTTCGAACCTTTTTATGCATATTTACAACTATGCCTGTCTCCCATTATTGAGAAATTCTTTTAGATTAACATATGTTATCAAATAACTGTAATAAGTCTCTCATATTTAAACAACTCACAAGGTTTGTCCATTGCAGTCTACGAGAGTTACCTCTTTTTATTATATCTGGTTTCCCATAAAGATCATGTATCTCACTGTTATAAACTCGTATTCATTCGCCTGTATGTTCATCTCTCTCTCTCTCTCTGGTCCAAAAAAATTCTTAAGAACTTTATTCTCAAATGCTCGTAATCGTAATGGATTATTTAAAATGTAGAAATTCACATGTCTCGCACCGTATACGAGCGGTTTAAGACATGATACCTTGGCGCAGAGTATAGGAATTGCACTGGTTTCGAGTCCGCATGGAGAATACACTTTTTCTTGGAATTTGACCAGTTTAACACCGGTGCTCATCCAGCATCATAAGGATTTTTAGTAGCTACAATAAGTAGCGGCTTCAAGTTGAGAAACTCAGCTATAACGGCTGGTGTCATCCTTACATATGCTGTTTGATCATTCTTCTCTGTCATTAACACATATTGACATGAGGCTATCAACCGGTTGGTAGCCAAAGGAACTTCTAGGGTCTTAACGAATGATGTACTCACTCTATGCGGGGCCACCTCTGAAACAGCATGAAATTAATTCAAAACATACTATTAACTCACAAATTCATATTAAGCAAGGCGAATATGATAAGATGATTATGGTGGTCAAATGACGTTTGGAAACTCTTTGAGACATAGGGTTTTCACAATAGGCCTATTTGCTTTGCTGATGATAGGAGCACTTCCGTGGGGAGGTTTTACTAGCCGAGGCGAGGGCCCCGGCCTAATAAATGCAGAGCAGTTGTTTTGTGCAAGGGATGTGCAAAGTGCAAATATGCGGTGGTCCTACTGCGGAACTTCAGACGTCCATTTCTCCGCACGAATTTCGCTAGATGACAATGTGGTTTGTGGATGTGCATGGCTGACACTTTGCCCTCAAAACAATCATTTAATCCTTATTTTATTGGGAAACATTCCGAGATCACTGGCTATATTGATTTTAAGGCATGAACCTAAAATCAAATTCATACTAATAACAGCAATTATCATAAGTAATGACACGAGTGATTTCCAATTTATCTAGAGCATTTGGGAATCAAGAGTGGCATTTGTTAGGACTATTTAACGAATAAAATTAAGCTGTTTACTCACAAATCACTGTTTAACTATAGTTATTTTAAAATATTTATATATTTAATGTAAACGGCGCTGTTTGAAAACAAATCAGAAATGTGAGGTTATGTTCATTCACTGCTGCTTGATCATATTATTTATTGCCAAATAAGATGCAATATTGTAAGAGTGCACCCAAGTGGAGAAATAATGAAACACATCAAACTTTATATCATAATCAACATTACGGGTTATTCATTCATTTTTTAGTAAACAATTCAGTAAAATCAAGGAATCTTTTCATTGTATGCTATATTCAATGTATTTGTTGGAGAAAAATAATACTTTGACCTGTTCAGAACATTAAAAAGGAGGAGCTTTCTTTATCACAAAAGCAGGAGCTGATAAAGAGAAATCGATAAAGAGCGAGATGTAACACGACTGTCATTGGTTGTAAAACAACATTCATTGAAACGTGATTGGTCAATGACTAGCATTTGTGGTATGAGTTATATAGCGAATAAAAGACACCGCGTGAAATACTTTTACGTCATGTACGAAACGATGTTTCGGTACACATCAGCTGACATAGTCATTTCAGATTTTCAAGTATAAATGCTGTGGTATTGAATTATAGTGTCTAACTCTCTCTATTAATAAAACATATTTAAATTTGAGAAATTATCGGATAATTTACAACACCTACGTTTCATTTATCAGAATGCATCAATAACTTGTACTTAGATAAACTATAGTCTCGTTCTGCCATGTATGAAGAAACCTAAGATAATGCCGAGCAATTCCATGCCATGAGAAGCGGCTACAAGTAATAACCTACTTAGGAAGGGAATAATGAAGTCTTTCCTGTTTGTGAATCGCAGTTGCGCACCATCTTATACAATTTATATAAACTGTTAACATAAATGTGCATATATTTTAAACAAGTGAACAAATGCTTTTTTAAAAATGCGCGAATATTTAATAACGATCCTGACATACATTTTCCTTTACTGTTAATGAAGTTATTTATCATCATCATCAACAACAAGGATTAAGCGCAATGGCCTGTTCCGGTCTCATTATAGGTGGAATTGGTCCTTCCATCTCTCCAATGGTCTTCCCAACAATCTTCTCCCTTTTGGTTTATAATTATACATTCTTCTTGGTGTGCGTTGTTCATTCATTCGTAATACGTGCTGAAGGCACGCATTTTGATAATATTTTATTCTTTGACAGAGATTAAATATATTAAGTTCTGTTCTTATAGCTTCGTTTTTCTTTTTATCGGCCCTTTGGTATCCTGCTATTGCTCTCAACATCTTAATTTCAGCAGCCTCTATTTGTTTACTATCTGCCTTTGTTAATGTTCAGGTTTCACATTCATAGTAAGAGATGGAAATTCCAATACTTTGTTAAAAATGTTAAAATAGTTTCTTTTCTAGTTTTATTCAATAAATTGTGTTTAATTGTGCCACTAGATAATTGAATCGTTGTATTTTAGTGTTTTTATCTAAATTTCTGTCATTATCTAAATGACATCAGAAATAATTAAAATTCCGAACTTGGTCAATAATTACATTGTTATCAATACTTTTGTTCTTATTGCACATTTTCCCTTCAGAGCTAATATTTATTATTAAAAAATATCTCACCTGCATCCCACCCAAAAACATTTTTTTTGGAACATAGGCCTATATATATATATATATATATATATTTATTTATTTATTTATTTATTTATTTATTTATTTATTTATTTATGTAATAAAACAATGTAACAAGGAAGCGTAAGTTTACAGCTCTAAAATTGCGAGTCAAATCTGATATCATAAATTTACTTATTTTCATTTATTCTTAATGATAAATTAATATTAAGCGGTAATAATCAATTATGAAGTGTACTTTAATTAAGTTTATTCTTCTTCTTCATCTTCTATATCGTAGTTTAACTTCTCACCTTATAACCACTTTTTACATGCCATACGCCGCTCGGGCTGCCGGGAGAGGGATTTTAAACTGTGGTACACACTAATACTTTTTTCGATCACACAAGGACATGGAGGGCCTCTTTGAATGAGTGATCAGCTCAATGCCAATGCCTCTTCCGAGACAACACAACATTGAGATGAAACACACACACACACACAAACACACCTAGGAAACATGCAGAATATGATAATGATGGCCATATGATGTAATTCAGTTTCCCAAGTCTTAATAATATAACTTGCATAAATGTCAAACAGGGTTGGGAACATTAGACAACCCTGATTCACGCATTGGTTTACTGTACTGATTTCTCTGCTTGTTGTTAAATTATGATTATGATGGAATAAATCCAGGAAGTAAAATTTCCACCCAACATTTACTTTGACGACTGTTGAATACTGAAAAAAATTGAGTCAGGTGTCCAATTCCCCCATTTGAACCAACACTCAGTTTATTATTTTTTATATATATTTTTTCAGAAGTAAAAGAATTGAAAATTTTCTAGACAATCGTGCTTGTCCACGAACTTTTTTTTTCAGTTCATTTAATCGAGTTCTGGGCTATTTGTATTACGTTTATAAGTTATAGCTAATTACTCATCAATTATGTAATGCTTATTAATATAATTCGTTAGTGAGAAGTTATGCCCCACACATGCAGCTGAAGCATGGAAATTCAACAAAAACTTATGTCGATGGAAATGGGTTTCTTGCGAAGTGCAGCAAAATGCTCAAAATAGAAATAAATAAATAAAGTCAAACGAGAAAATCAAATATTCAATAGTAGATTATATAAGATATCCATCCTAATCATTGAGGGTTTTCTCCAACCAATCTTAATAATTAACATGCGTTTTATTCCATTCCATAGTATTCTGCCCAAGGGGTAGGTCCTTCACTGCAATCGTAGCATTTTCATGCTATGCTTTGCAGCTTTACTAGGGAATTATAGGTGTGTGGTAGCTTCCCGTTGCTTTCCACATCGGTGAATGATGATGATGATGATAATGATAAAGATGATGATGATAGTCGGATGATTTTCGGGGACCGTTGGGCCCTTAGCTTCCTAACATTTGTCTTACAGGTTAGGAAAAACCCCGAAAAACCTCACCCAGGAGTCTGTCCCGACAGGGGATCTTACCCGGGCCCGCTGTGTGACAAGGCAGCACGCTACCTCGAGACCACATATAAGATATAAGTAATTAAAATTGGTACGAGCATATACGATGAATGCAAGAAAAAAGGTTACCCAGAAAAAAACATTGGAATGATGTCCACCTGGAAGAAGAAATAGTGGAAGGCCACGAAATTCATGGATACAAGAAATAAGAACTGGAATGAACACAAGAGGACTGGAGGACATGGAGTGGGTGGATAGGAACGAATGGAGAAGGAAAATCACATTTTAGGGACAGAAAGATGTGTGAACATTGAACATCTGGTTTAACACAGTGTCCACCGCTGTGGTAACATCGCGTCGTTGTATCGTATACAGCGGGCCCGCGTTCGATCCCGGTCAGGATAAGTTTCCTGGGTGAGGTTTTTTTTAGTTTTCCTCTCCTGTAAGACAAATGTCAGGTACCTTTAAGGCTCAAATAGTTCCCTAACACATCTGGTCATCACAACAATCCACAACGTATGTATTTTGTTTAGTATGGGAACAGTGTGTCTTATGTAAATGTTCATATTGTCTCGGAGGTAGCCTTGATATTGAGCAGATCACTCATCAGGAGAGATTCTCTATTTCGTCGTGTAGTCGAGCAAGTATGTATGTGAACCAAAATCTTCTGCCGGTCGGTAGTATTTCTATAAGGCCCAGGTGACGTGGAGAACGTAAAGGTATATACAAAGGAAAATTAACTATTATTATTATTATTATTATTATTATTATTATTGATGGAACAACAAATAAAGAAATAAAAAAAATGTTCAGTAATGGAAGAAAAACCATAGGAATGTTAAACTCTATATTATAACATAATTAACATAATTAACAGAACAAAACAACTAATTCGTAAGTCCATAGTAGAAAGTATAATATTATACGGATCGCAACTTTGGACAACGACACAACAATACACCAACAGAACAACTCTTGTTGAAATTGATTTTTGGAGAAGAGCCGCCAGAAAATCTCGACTGGAAAGAATTAGAAATACAGAAATTAGAAAATGGATGAATGCAGAAAGAAGTATAATGGATAAGATTGGACACAGAAGGCTAATATGGTATGGGCACGTAAGAAGAAGGCAGGATGGAAGACTACCAAAGGCCGTCCATACATGGAAAGTTGAAAGAAGGAATAGGAAAGGAAGACCGACCAAGAACAACCTGGAATAATAACATTCAACATTCAATGAGGAAATTTGGTGTCAGATCAAGACACAGAGGACAGAGAATAATGGAGAACTTTAATTAAGGGAAATTTGCGATTGTGTGTTACAAACTGATAATCTCCATAGCCATTTATATATATATATATATTGTCCACCGCTGTGGTCTCAGGGTAGCGTGCTGTCTTGTCACGCAGTGGGCCCGGATTCGATTCCCGGTCGGGACAGGCTCCTGGGTGAGGTTTTTGGGGTTTTTCCTCACCTGTAAGACAAATGTCAGGAAGCTAAGGGCCCAACGTCCCCGAAAATCATCCGACCATCATCATCATCATCCTTCACCGGTGTGGAAAGCAACGGGAAGCTACCATATCTATAATTCCCTAGTAAAGCTGCAAAGCATATAATGAAAATGCTATGACTGCAGTGAAAGACCTGCCCTTGGGCAGAATACTATGGAATGGAATATATGTATTAAAACGCATGTTAATTATTAAGATTGGTTGGAGAAAACGCTCAATGATTAGGAAAATTCTCAATGAATAAAATAAAAAATAAAAAAATAAATAATAATAATAATAAATTATTATTATTATTATTATTATTATTATTATTATTATTATTATTATTATTATTATTATTTTATTATTATTATTATTATTATTATTATTATTATTATTATTATTATTATTATTACATAATCGTGGAAATCAATTCATCACGGAACATTTTTAATGAACAATTTAAAAGGTCGTTGTTTATTAGATACGAATCTCTGCCTCTATAATGGTAGCTCCGCCTTACCTTTCACATGTTTTGATTCGGTATAAAATGGAATCTTGTAAATATTTATATTTTATCCTTCAACCTTTCACTAAATTAATGATATTTCGATAAATGAAATCAGGTATTACTGTCGAAGTTTTTAAATTATTGTTTACGCTTCCTGATTAGCGGACCAGGACTTGATACTCAGAACAGTTGAAAATTTTAGTAGTAAAATTAATTTAATTATTTTTTAGTTTTATGGCCAGGAGAGGTGGTAGTGTACAATTTTTAATCGTTAGATTGTGAACCAAATTACTACATTAAATTGCAAGTCACTCCGCAGTACATGTTTCAGAATCCATATGGTACTGTTGATACCGATTCCCCCCATAGGATGGGGACTTTAAGCCAAGCTTTCCCTTTAGTGCTTTCCGAAGGAATAGGCAGTGGAATTCACCTTCTTTCTTCTCTTCATCACCATTTTTTATCATACAACATACTTTACAATATAAAAACATATACAATTATATACCTTGAGGAGTCTGCTTATAAGGTACGCCTCACTATGACGGTTGCCCGTTTATATAAAAGTGAGTGCCGCGCGACTATGTATAACAATGATTAATATGCGGATTATTATAGTGGCGATAGTCCGGCATTTTTGTATTTAATTATACAGGGTGAAAATTATTTAAACCGTCAAACTCTGGGAGGTTATAGGGGACACCAAAACAAATGTTTTTCCCTAATGCCATTTTTTTCCTATGAGGATTATTTAAACCGGTACAGGGCGTATTACGCTCTTCAGTTGCCATGACTGCAACTGCTGTTGATGGTAGGAATAGTTTTGTCCACCAGTGTAGTAGTGAATTGTATATGTTTACTAATGGATCGATACATCTGGAGTGAGTACACTGATATATGTGGGCCGGTGTTGTTGGGGACTCTTTAATTGGGACATATCTCCTACCTAGGCCATTAAATGGCAGGTACTAATACAATTTTCTCACCAGAGCATTGCCAGAATTGCTGGAAGACTCCCGATTCCTACAAGACAACGCATGTGGTTCCAACATGACGGGGCGCCGGCACATTTCAGTCGTCGTGTGCGTCGATTCTTGAACCAACGGTTTTCAGAAAAGTTGATTGGCAGAGGTGGTCCTGTACCATGGCCTGCTCGATCCCCAGATATGACCCCTTTGCATTTTTTTGTGTGGGGAGAGATGCGCAACCTTGTTTACACAACTCCTGTTGCATCAGAAAAGGATCTGGTTGCCCGGATAATAGCAGCAGCAGGAGCAATTAACGACCTGGAGTTTTTGTCCGTGTTAGAAAGAACATGATCCGCCGGTGTAACCTTTGTTTACATGTCAATTGAGGCATTTTTGAACATCTACTGTAATTTAAGTAATTGCGTTGTGTTAATTTGTTGTCTCTTGGTAATAAAAATGCAAAAATGTTTGTTGGTTTAATTAATTTGCCGCTAGAGAAATATTCCTCTACCGGTTTAAATAATCCTTATAGGAAAAAATGAAATTAGGGAAAAATATTTGTTTTGGTGTCCCCTAAACCTCCCAGAGTTTGTCCGTTTAAATAATTTTCACCCTGTATATAACAGCTGCAGGGAAACAAGGCGAGCCGCTGGACAACCATCATAGTGAGGCGATAATGTATAATTTTGTATATTGTGACTAATACCTAAAATTTATTAGTATTAACTTGAGCTATTTTACATTATACAAACACATAAACACAAAATCTTTCTACCTTTCTCCCTATACACAATACAAGATACATATTAGAGGAAGTTCGGTTAATGTGGATCCTCGGTTGAGTGGACCCTGTTAGTATCTTCTTTAATTACGGCTGCCCTCGAACAGAAAATATTTTAACTTCTTCCCCTCATCAACTTTGATGTGTTCAAGGCCAGTTTCTTTCATTCTTTGTGCGAAGAAGGGTTTATTTGTGATATGTATGAAAACGACAATTTTAAAAGTTTTTTTTTTCAAATATAGAATTAATTCTTAATTTCTGCTATCGATTATAGTAAATATTGAAAAATCTCCTAAATATATTATATTATGTAGATGCTGTTTTAATATACTGACGGGTTTTGTTTGATATTATGTGACATGGCGGCTACATAAAATAATTAAACATAAAGGAATTCGGTTAATGTGGGCCCACTTTACACGAATACGTACCGTATATTTTGTCAATGAGGATGATATCTGCAAAAAGAATCCACTTAAATGTTATTTAATATCCTTGTAATTTTACTAAACCCAGAGACCGTCGCTGTCTGCAGATGAATGACGTGTGAATGTTATAATCAACAATAATTTTTCAAAACTTCTTCTTCTTCTCCTTCTTCTTCTTCTTCTTCTTCTTCTTCTTCACGGTTTAGGCTTATTTACTAGCCTGTTCCGGCTCCAAATTGCTGCTCTTTCCATCTTTTTCTTGGCCTTTTTCAAAACATTAAATAAATATCAACGCTTTTTAATTATGATCAGGCATAAATATTTTCAGATTAATTTGCGCCTGCCTGTATACATTGATAGAGTAAATAAACTTAAAACTAGTCTAAAAGCTAAGGTGGACTCTGGGGTCTACTTTACCTGAATATGGAGGTTAAAGATGACCTTTCTTGTAATGTAAAATGTTTATAAATTATGAAGTTCTGTATTTGAATAAAATAACAATGCTATTTCATAGTTATAACACTAATGATAATCACTGTAAATAAACAAAATCAAATCCCTTAATTAAAAGAAGGAAAACAACAAATTCAAAATAAGGGTCCATATTGCCCGAAGTTCCTCTTTACGTAAAATGGTCTGCCAAAGTGATGCGTAAATTGAGATTAGACCATATTAACGTCATTTATCCGCTCTGAGAGGAATTCGAAGAACGAAGATCTAGTGGGTGGCATTAGAACACACACACAGTATATCAATATTATAAATATAAATATATATATATATATATATATATATATATATATATATACAAACACACACACGAATTTCTTTCTGTATCTTAGTTTAATCTCCTTTTCTATAGGGAATGTTAGATTCCCCACGCCTTGGGCCTTACAAATATACGACCTGTGGGGGAGGGGATTTTAAACTATGGATCTCATACTCTTCTTGACCACATTAGGAAATGGAACACTTACCTGGATTATTATCAGCTCAATGCTAGAAGTACGAGGTAAAGTGATCCCACTGTAGATTTTTGGTGACCCTTAGGGTAGCAGAATATTAAAGCTCCCACCTTTCTCTAGACAATCGACACGATATTTCAGCCGGGTTGTCAGCTCTGCATGTCGATCGCCTTTACTCTCAGAGCATAGTCTGGTACTCATATCCGTTAAAGGCTGGGTCGACCCTAGGAGCATGGTGGCGCCAGAAAGTCTAGGCCAGTTTGAAAATCTTGATTCTGTTTGGACTCGATCCCTCTTCTTCTGGTTTGTAGTGTATTGCCCAAGACATGCCCCACTTAAACATTACACACGCACACAATATAATGCCGGGCTCATTATAACCATGTTTGGATTTGACGTGAATATACTAGCCCGTGTTTATCACTGTTTTGAAATGTTTATTATGTCATTTGCAGAGAACAGACTGTTCCTTTCACTTTTTTTCCGATACGAAAGATTGGTGTGTCGAATTATATTTAAATTTGTATTTTTGTTTCACTTACAGAGCTTCTCCGGATTCTGCTCTGCCCGAGATGACGCCGAGACGAGAGGATCCGGTGACCGAAGAAGAAGGTGGCGAAGTTCGGGGAGGAGGTCCCCAGGTGAAAGAAGGCGGTGATAACAGTGTGTTTGACGGCGGAGGTGGCGGCGGCGGGGGTGGAGGTACAAGTGTTGTGTGTGGAGGTGCTGGTAGCAGTAGTGTTGGTGTAGTGGTAGAACAGACACATCCCTCAGTATTGCACAGGCATAGTCCTGGGGGAATCCGACAAGGGCCTAGCCCCTTACTACAACAGCGAGCCAATGTTGTAGTAACAAGTCCCGGCGCTATGATCCCTCCTCCCGCGTTCTGGGTATCCCCCAGTAGTCCCACGTGTCGGATAAATGGAGTCCGCCCTGAACTAATCGGTGGAGGCAGTGTCAATTTTAATCCACAGCAGCAGTCCTCAACGATGAGCCTTTTGCACCAGGAGATGAAACCTCCTGTCTCGCATACGCAGTCCTTTAGACCTGGAGTACTCCGATCTGCACCTACTGTCATCATGGGAGAGGCTGGGGGCGTCAGAACGATGATCTGGTCCCAGCCGAGCGCTGTTATTCCTACAACGTTAGAGTCCCCCCAACATCATTCTCAACAACCTCAACAACAGCAGTCCCAGCAGCACCATCAACTCATGAGTACAGCTTCCACTTCTGCCAGTTGCTGGTCTTCTTCGCCGTCATCAGCATCAAGCGGGAATGGAAGCGGTAGTAATGAAGAAGCGGCACAGATCTTGTTGAATCTCGGTCAAGAACAACAACAGCAGCAGCAACAGCAACAACAACAACAACAACAGCAGCAGCATCAGCAGCAGCAACAACAACAACATCATCACCATCTGCAGGCCACTGCCACGGCGACATCGTCCAGATCTGCTCAATTCCCTCCACCTCTGAATATGGAGCGGCTATGGGCAGGTGACTTGACACAACTTCCAGCATGTCAACAACATGCTCTTAACCTTACCTCCGCAGCCGCTGCCAGCGGTGCTCCCATTCCTTGGACGCAAAGGAACGGGGGTAATGGACCACCGGGCATAACAATGCCAGAACACCATCCCATGACCCATCCTCAGGAAGATCAGGAAGAAGAAGAACAGCCCATGATCTGCATGATTTGCGAAGATAAAGCCACTGGACTGCACTACGGCATTATCACATGTGAAGGGTAAGTACTTATTTGTTTTATTTTCTCACAGACGTACTTACTGCTCTCTGTCTTTTAATTTCATATTCTGTGTAAATAACAAGGCATGAGCAGTTTATTCGGACGTATTTAATTTCTCACTTAGAGATTGTTCGCAATGAGACT
The DNA here is from genome assembly GCA_030220185.1 of Diploptera punctata. Classification (NCBI taxonomy): domain Eukaryota; kingdom Metazoa; phylum Arthropoda; class Insecta; order Blattodea; family Blaberidae; genus Diploptera; species Diploptera punctata. Next base: position 113,458 of record JASPKZ010004941.1, on the reverse strand, counting down.
GCATTTCGGACAGAATTATAAATTCTTAAATTAATTCTGCTTCTTTAATAGAGGAGGAATGATAACTAGTATTTGAGAACAAAACACTTGAGAAATTTCTTGGATCAAAGAGAGACGAACAGTGAGGCGAATAACTTCTCGCTTTCAAAAGTAAACTACATGATGTTTAGGCCTATGGGAAATCATATATAATAATAATAGTTAAGTCTCTTACACTGCAACGGGTAGGATATGTGGTATGAATAGGGAATGAAAACTTATTGTAGGAATAAGTCCAGATTGTAGACTAAGAATGATATTGGGAAAATCACAGTAACCATGATTTGAAGAATGTGAAATGTACATGGATACCGAACCGAGCCGAGTGGTTTAAGACATTAAGCTTTGCTGGAGAGCTACGTACTTCCGCTGGTTCAAGTCCTCATGGGGAAGACATTTTGTCATGGCATTTCGACCAGTATCGGACTGGTGCCCACCCAGCATCGCATCGTGAGGAATATCACTAGCTGCAATAAGTAGCGATTTCAGGTTGAGAAAACCAGCTATAACTGCTGAGGGACCAGACATGCTGACCACCCCACTACTGGCTGGATGGTTATTTAGCTATGTGTTTAAAATATCTGGATGTGAGGCCAGCAGAGAGCTGGTAGGCAAATTATTTTCTAGGCTTTTTGCGCCATGGACTTTTTTGAGAAGGCAACTTTCTCTTTCAGTAGTTTATAAAAAATAAAATAATAATAATAATATCCTCAATTCGAGTCCAACTCATGGTCGGGTCGATGGATGAAATGAGATGAATCTCCTATATTTATATATGTTTGCGAGCGACCGCGGTGCCTACCGACCAAGCCTGACGCACCGTCACAGGGGCAGATGAACGAATTGAACCGAAAGGTCGAGGTGAATATGAAGAAATTGTGGAATTAAATTTGAGGCAGGGAAAAACAGGAGAAACCTCTAGGAAAAACATGCCTTGCTCAGTTTCATCTCGATATCTAGATTCCAGCAGTGAGAGACGAGCGTCTAACCGCTGGGCTAGGAGCCGCTTAAGATAAAATAATCATCATCGTTGGCATTTAGACCATTTAAGTTTACAATCGCCCAATCATTCCGATCCAAAGCCTTTAGTCTCCATCTTTTAATACCTGCCTTTGTAAAATCAGTCTAGAACCATAAAACCATCTTAATCTGGATCTGCGGACCTTCCTTCTACCACCAAGTTTGTCATTTAAGAATTTTGGGGGAATTTTGATCATTTTCATTCGTAGAACATGACCCATTCCATTTTACACGTACTGTTTTCTTATTCCATGTCGTTTTTCATGTTCAGTCTGGCTATGTTTATTTTTGGGCTTCGTAACATTTAATGTTTTTACGAAAGTGGAGTCGTCAGCCCCACGTTTCAACCTCCAATCTGGAGGACCAGGGACACTTTTTTTTTTAGTTTTACCATGTAATAAAATAATATCTTAATAAAATGTTCAGTCTCTCTTTGTAAAAACTTCCATATTCGTATTTAAATTAAGATTCTAATAACGATACATTATTATTTTCTTAAACAAAATATCCCATCTTGCGGGATATTATTATATTGCGAATTTTAAAACATTATTTTTTAAGATGAGTTATATTAAACATTGTGAATTTGTTTTAATTGTAGTGAACAATCTCTAAGGAATAATATAAAATATTATATTTGTCTATTTGTAAATATTTTTGCTCTGTCCATGCACACTGCAATAATAATGAAACTAAATTATCACTATAAATGTTCATAATTTCTGAAAAAAAAATCCCATTAACTTATTTTTATTTCTACACACCTAGGCCTGTACTTCAGAAGAAAAAAGGTTAATGAATATGGTAATTTAAATACATTTTTAAATACAGAGCTTGACAGCAATATTTGAAACTTGTGACCGGAAGATTCCGGTTTTAAATCCGGGTGTTGATCAATCCGACGTAGGGTTTTCCCTGGTTTTTCTCTGTTGACAAGACAAATGCTAGGATGGAATTACGTTATCAGGAGTAATTTAATAATAATAATGCTAATAATAATAATAATAATAATAATGCTAATAATAATAATAATGCTAATAATAATAATAATAATGCTAATAATAATAATAATAATAATAATAATAATAATGCTAATAATAATAATCACAGTAATATAATGTACGGTTAAAAACTATAATATAGTTACCTTGTAGGTCCGTCTCCTCAACTTAAGTTCTTCTAAAACTCTGTAGGCCTTTCGGGACTAGTCCCGAAGAGTGCTTCAACAAGGGTCAACAAGAACGGACCTAATGCATTCTGCTGATGATGGGACTAGTCCCGAAAGGCCTACAGAGTTTTAAAAGAACTTAAGTTGAGGAGACGGACCTACAAGGTAACTATATTATAGTTTTTAACCGTACATTATATTACTGTGAACTAATACCTCAACGGAAAATCACCATGAATTTTACTAGTATCAATAATAATAATGATTTATTTAAGATGGCAGAGTTAAGGCCATAAGGTTTTCTCTTCCACTCAACCAGCGAATAATAAAATCCTATAAAAATTACATACGTACTATAATTTTAAAATATTATTAAAATGTAGACTAGACAAAGGACACTGGGGATGTGGTCTAATATTAGCTAACACTATCAAAACAAGGAATAAAATAATATGAAGTAAGAAAAACGTCTAGATGAATATCTACAGGTCTATACACAAAATACTGAATATAGTTGTTATGGAGATAGTTTTTTTTTGTTTTGTTTTTCATTAAGATATCAGTTAATTTGTATTTAAATAATGTTAGTTATTGACAGTCCATGACATGACTGGGAAGTAAGTTCCATGCTCTTTATTTATAGATTCAGAATATAAACATCTCTTGTGCTGTAGTGTAGACAGTATAGAAGTGTCTCGTGATTTTGTTCTTAAATTGTGATGAGCCGATAAATTTTGAAAATGCGTTGATGAATAACTTGGTAAATATGAGTGCAGAATTTGGAATAGCAAAACATGTGAATGTAGAGTTCTTCTGTCATTTAAACGTATCCATGATAAGGCCTAAAATGAAGAAGACACGTGGTCATAATGACGGAGATTGAATACAAACCAAATGCACTTATTATGAGCACACTGTAGCCTGTCAGACAGATCAGTTGTCTGATTTGTCAATAATAGTACATTATCGAAATTTCATATAATTAAAATTAAATTATGTCTTCATAAAACATGATACAATAGAAATATTTAGCCTTTTGGTTGCACTTAAAAAATCCTATTCGCGATATATTAGTTAAAGCGTCTATAAATAAGAAATACATTTTAGAATCTGAAATACTGACATTTATAAAAGAAAAAAATTAAATTTAAAAAATCTGAAATGTTGAATGTTTTCAATTGGAAGAGAAGCATATAGGATCTATTGTAACTTTAAATATTTTTTGTCATAT